>ML210178.1:0-142775 GCA_004369085.1 Coprinopsis marcescibilis
TACGGTTGACGGGAACGTCGTGGATGAAATTTCCCGCGCGAGCACATCTCGGCATTCGCCGGGCCAGTTCCCACAGATAGTCCCAGCTTGCGCTTGTACCTACCACAGCTTTTATATACTCAGTTCGACTCCGGAGGTCGTAAAACCCGTTTAAATAGTAGCAGACACGTCTATAGTAGGTACTGGTGCTGTCCGCTTTCCTTAGCTACAGATGCCAACAAAGGATATTGCATCCCCAAGTCTCTATCTACAGACTACGTCTCAAAAGGACTGGTGTGGTGTTGTTCCACAAACGAGTTGATGCCTTGAACACCGTGAACACCGACTCCAGAATCTCTGGAATCAATCTTGGACTTGAATACATAAACTGAAACTTAAATAATATGTACTCAGTAGCCGTGTGGGTCATTGGATCAAAGAGTAGAACACCTTCAACGTTCACCAGCATGACGAAGCAATATAGGGGTCCCTATTGTATGTAATGAAATTAGCACCTGTGTCTCGTCTGCAGACAGCGTCGACTTACCTTGCAAGTCAACAAACATGATTTGATGCTGGGTAGACTCGAGTACGAAATGGGCAAACGCATAAGTGGTCGGATGAGAGATCTCGGAGTGTACCGATGTATACTGCAAAGTGCCGCTAAACCGGTCAACGCGCGAATTTGCGTGTCTTTCCTCCATCGGCCATGTAAAGGCCGAGTCTGGCGTGCTAGCAGAGTCGTTTTCTATTTCTCCCATACCAGATGCTTTTGAAGCGTTTCCGCATTCCTGAAGAAGCCTCAAGTTCGCAAATCGGAGATCTAAACATACTGGAACCATCACTGCGTCCGTACACAACAAGCATATGCCATCGGGTCATGTGCCTGCTGATGCTATTCAGCGGCCCAGCGACTACGACGCCAACGCTGTGAACTGCTTCATTAGGGTTCCTGAGGACATCCAACAACAAACAAGACGTCTGATTGAGGAAGAGGTTAGTCCGCGCGAAACCTTTTTCCACTGGTTTAGCGATGATTTCAAAGCCATTGCTGAGGCCGCCTATATCTCAACTGGTCAACCTCCTACTACTTTAGACAATGCTTGGGATGTTTTACAGTCCATTTCTGATGTTATTAGAGATATGTTAGAGTAGAATGTACTAGTCTGTTCAGGTACATGCTCAATTCACGGTGCCAACACGGTGCACACATTTTAAGTGGTTGGCATCTGTAGCTAAGGGAGGCGGATGGTACAAATACGTGATATATACCTATATGCTACTATTAAACCTGTTTTACGACCTCCGGAGGCTAATTTGATGTATAGAAGTGGTGGTAGGTACGAGGGCGAGCTGATGTTGTCGGTGGGAATTGGCCCGGTGAATGCCGAGATGTGCTCGCGCGGGAAATTTCATCCACGACGTTCTCGTCAACCGTACACGGCTGCTTCCGATGCATCGGTGCGTAGATACCAGCATGAAAAATCAGACTGCTATGATCAGGCGCTCGTCAGAACAATCTTATCTACCCCATTTGGTTCCTTCTTCAGATCCTAAGTCTAATTCGGAGCTCCAAACATTTCAGACGGCGTCAAAGCGCCAGCAAAAGCCAAACACCCAGCAAGCGCTCTTCTCCCTTCCTTCTTCCCACACATCGCCGTCGCTCTACGGGGGCAATGGTGTGGTACAGAACTACCCCCAGGTACCTTCTATCGGTACGCCATGGCGAGTCTCTTCATGATGAAGCACACTTGCTCTCAGTTCTGCCTCAATCCCAAGGCAATAAAATGCCTGAAGGGAAACAGAGAGCGAACTGAAGAACCTCCGGTCCAGACCTTACCACCCACTGGACCGCCCCGGCAACCTCGCTGGGCTTTCCAACCCCAAGGCTTTTCTCTTTCGTGGGAGGTGTAGCTGGCAATGCATTACATCAGTCAAAGGTACAGTCGTCATGGGTATGGTGTGCTAGTTCCCTGGAGACTGGGTTTTGTCTGAAGCTGCGATCCCCTGCCGCGAATAAGGATGAGATTCCCATGTGGGAATTTGGTGAAGGCGGGACAGGAGAGGCGTATACGAGGGGGGTACTACATCTGCGCGGACAATTTTTTGCAAACCCGACCTGTTAGCAGGTCATTCCCTTCCTAAACGTGATGCATGCGGTGGCCTGAAGGTACGGGTGCTGTCCTCTAACGAAATTCTACATAGCCTTAATGATATTAGCATGTGTCGAACAAGAACCAGGGAAAAACTTGACTTCCCCACGGCACAGGAAAGTTTCTGCTAATGACAATGCACGTCATAGCACTGCCTGATGGTAGTCTTCCCGATTCCTTCTAACGCACGTGCAGCTTTTAATGCACAGTACCTGGCGAACTGGTACAGGGTACAGAAGCTACGAAGCACAATTAATGACATATGTACAAAACCATCTGACCAAAAAGAACGGGTAGACCAAACGCTACAAGTACAGGGTAGGGGTATGAATATCTTCCGGACGTTTACACTTTACTTCTCAAGTCTCGTCGTTTATCATCGTTACTAGTACGTGGGTGTGGCGGGTGTACGAAGGTGAAGGAATATCAAGAAACATCAAAATGGGCGTAAGGGAGAACAAGGAATAGAAGGAATACGAAAAAGACCCTGCTGCTCGAGTTACAAGAAGGGTATGTACAAGCTGAAACAGGAAATTAGAAGCAGGGGAGGGGTTGGCCTTGGATGAGACGAGGGGTATCGGGGAACCCCCAGAATGACAACGCGATGAGTGTGTAGACGGCTAGACAAAAAGTCACGATGAATACATGTCATTCAAACAAAAATAAACTGATGCACGTACATATCAAAGCCAGTCCATTCAACCAATGGGATTTACCATCCTCGACGGTGAATTTGACGACGAGGACAGAGAAGAAAAGCACCTACAATGCAGTATAGGCCACGGATCAGCCATCCTCCTAGATACACATGCAGAGGGACTTACGAATGTCTCAAGAGGGTCAAACAACAGCGTCAACGGCTTGCCAATACCCCAAGCAACAAGGACGAGGATAGGAATGACAAAGAACGCGATCTGGATACAACTTCCAACCGCAACACTCATTGACAGGTTGAACTTTCCTTTGCTGGCGACGAGGACAGCAGTGGCGTATTCGGCTGCATTGCCAACAATGGGGATGACGATGAGTGTGATCCACTTTTTCGAGACGCTGGGGTTGTTGGCGATGAGGCCCTCGAGGGAGGCAACAAGGTGGTCTGCAGTGAAGTAGACCAGCGCGGTGACAATGCCCAACAAGCCCAGGGCGGATGGGAGGTTGAGCTTGAGATACTCGATATCAGAGGGTTGCGTGTGAGATTCCAAGGCGGACGCCAAAGAGATACGGGAACCGAACAGGGGGTTGGGGTCTGCGGGAACCTCCAACATGACGGCGCTGTGACCGTGCCCATTGAAATTGAGATTGGACCTGGTGCTGCGGTTGGTCCGGATGCTTGAGTTGGAGGACGATGAACTTGAGCCAGAGCTTTGTGCATCCATATCCAAGAACAAGTGGTTATGGGAGTAGAACTGGAAGTAGAGGTATGCAAGGTACCTGCAAGGAGAAATCAGACTATTGTTATGCGCCGGGAGGAACGGACTACTTACACAACCAACATGATTACTGCACTTCCGTGGGACAAGCGGAGCAGGAAGTCTAATTCAGTTCCATCTTCGAGCCTGTCTTCAAGGTAAACGTGCTATGCCTCGCTTTTCAGTCGGGTAGACGCGACAGAATGAAAAACCATACGTACGAAGGCAGTGGGAATGAAGAATGAGATGACTGCGACAATCAAAAGCGACGAGTTCAACTGGGCAACTGAAGCCTGAAATTCGGACTGCTGGAAGCGATAACCGCCAACTGGAAATACGATTAGCAAAGGGAGATTGCAACGAATGCCATACTGACCTAGGAAAGCGCAACCAAGTACCAAGAGAAGATTGCTGAGTAGACCACCAAGAAGGGAGCTTTGTGTCAATTCAAGTTCGCACTGTAGCAGATTGTCGTCATTCAATGTCTCTTGAAACACAAATAAAGAAACCCACCTTTTTCAATGCGATAGCACCAATGATCATTTCTACAACGTTACCAAGGGTTGCATTCAAGAGACCACCAACACTCTGACTGGTTCGGAGTGCGATTTGCTCGGTTCCCAACCCAAGAAGTGCGGCCAATGGGATGATTGCAAGACAGGAGAACACGAATATCAATGTGGGGTTCTGGTCGGTATAGTACATGGCCCAAGAAACGGGGATGAAGGCCAGCAAGATGTTGAGATAGCTGTAGAACAGTGCAGCCTTGACGGATTCCATGTATGTGGGACGTGGTCCGAGCTCGTGGGTAGGGGTGAAGAGGGTGCGCAACCTTGACTTTTTGGAAAGCGCGAAGCGCATGTACCATGGCTTTTTGGGTCTGATGCGAGACCTGCGACGCGGAAGGTCTGCACCGCGGTTGACCTCTACCTTATCTTCGTCCGCGAGGGTTGTTGTCGTTGCTGCATGTCCATAAACCGCATGACCGTTCTTTGGGTCACCCTGCTCGATATCTATCTTTTCCTCTGGTTCACTCTCGGGATCGAAGGTGTCGCGAACCTTTACAGGAGGTATTTGGGAAGAATTGTCGTCGGAAGAGTGGTGAGGTGTTATTTGAGGGTGCCCATTTTGTTTTGGCCCACTACTAGGGGGCTCATCGTCATCGTCGGCGATTGGAAGAGAACGAGTGGCTCGTGCTGAAGCGGACTGGGCATTTTCAGATGTAGAAAATGTAGATTCGACCATTCAAAATGGATATGACGATATGGCGCAGGGATAAATGTCAAGTGCTGGTCGTGATGTCGCAAGAGGAATGGGAATCGACAGCTCAATTCTGCCAAGTCACGTCCTTATATAGCACCACTAAATGACCAACTCCCACATGTCCCAAATAAACACAATTCTTGGCACGAACCCATTTGTTATCATCAAAGACAAGACCATTGCCCTCCTCCAGTATATGGCTCTTACCATCCGAGATATTAGCTTTTAAGCTCTTTGAAGCACCAGTATAACTTTGGTGTAGGGCAATTTAACCGCTGTCACTATTGACAACACCCTCATCAGAGTTAATAGGGTGGGTTTGTGTTTGATCCCCAAGCCTTGGCGCATGCACTGCCATGACGTGGCGCATGATAATCGAAATGACGAATGAAAGGCGAGGTAGTGAATTAACAAGCTGCATGCGTGTTGTAGTTGGATACAATGGGGTATAGTACAGTGGAATGGGGAATGAAGAGTCCTGTTGGAGGAGTGAGTCCGTGAGGTGCAGAGCGAGCAAGGGAACAAAGATAAGATAGATTACAAGTCAACCCGGAGACGTTACCCCGTTTAAGAAGTGCCTGAGGAAACCTTCAACTCGGCGGCCTTCAACGCAGTGTGGAATGCCCTGAGTAGATTCTCCGTGTCTTCCAATCCCACGCTGATGCGCACAAGACCTTCCTCAACCCCATACTCAGCTGCCCAATCAAGCTCTGTGAAATGAGCAAGGATCGTGAAAGGGCACGCAAGCGTAAAATTGGTCCCGAGACTTGGCCCTTTGTGGCATGGCAAAGCGTCAAAGAAGCCACTGGACGCTGCCAATGATGTAAAAGTCAAAGAGAACAAGCCGCCGTAGCCGCCGGCTCGCCCATCTTCAGACGCGCTGCTCTTGACCCTGCAGTGCTCGTAGTGCTCCGCCGTGACATACTTTGGGTAGAAGACTTCCTTGATAGCCGCGTTGGGGTACCCACCAGCCTGCGACCTGGACTGCAAAAGGTCGCAGACGGCTTCGGCATTCTTGTCAATGGCATGGATACGCTTCCTGAAGTCGCGGGAGTTGCGCTCCATGTAGATAGCATCCTCTTCAAAGTAGAGATCCTCGAATGAGTTGGCGAGTTGCTGCTTCAGAGTTGCATAGTGGCGGCCCTTGGGATTGAACATGAGGCTACATAAATCGTCAGCACAGCATCTAAACTCTAAACTTGACTTGAACATGATTAACAGACCTTCCCCCCATAACGTTCGACGCCCCACTGAATATTTTGGTCAAGCTACTGACGACAATGTCCGCGTACTGGATGACTTTGACGTTTACAAGGTTTCCAATGGTCTCATCAATGATGATCAGGAAATCATACTTGTCTGCAAGTTGTCGGAGACGAGGGAGATTGGCCGACCGTAGCAGCGGATTAGAAGGGAATTCAGTGAACAACCCAACAATCGACCTCCTGCCCGGCTTCTCTGCGCTCTCCTTCTCCAAAATCTTCTCTAGTTCGTCGATGTCGCTGTCCAAACCATGACCCAAGAAATGACACCCAGGGCCCCACTTCTGCAAGATCTTGAGGGTATCGGTGTATGGGAATCTAGACGACCCCAGCAGTCAGCCTCAAGACTTATCACAAGGACGAAACGCCCTACCCGAAGCATACACTTTTCTCCTGCCCGAGTACCTGCATCGCAAGCTGATGTGCATTCCAAATCGCAGTCATCCCAGTCGGATACAGCACAACATCGTCCTCTGACGCATCCTGCACACCCCTCGTGCTCGGTCCGACCGTCAAACCCTCCTGACCCGCTGTGTCTTGACAATCGGGAACATCACACAACAGCACACCTGCCACACGCCTCTTTAGTGCCCTCTTCGCGAATGCGGCAGCAGAAAGCGGGAGGTTACGGCCATAGCGTTCCTCGAGATAAACCGAGTGGTCCTTATCCAAATCCTCGTCTGCATCTCCCAACGCTGCGCTGAAACCACTGAAGGTGGGCGAACAAGGGGAGCCCGACAATGGGGGAGACGAAGGTCTCGTCCCACCACCCGACCTTCCCTTGACAGCCGCATAATGCTTGTTGTATCTCCTCCCTGCAAACTTGACGCCATTTCTCTGGTTGATCGGCGTGACGGGGCGTTCTCCGGCAGCAGCAGCAGCGGCCCTTGCAGCCCTCGCACCAACTTCATCTGGCAAAAGCGACAGACACTTTTCTGCAAAGCGACTGGAAATCCCTAGTCCTGAGTGCTGCCAAAACTCTTTGGCCACGGGAAAGGCATCCCCAGGGAAGAGCACGATGTGGAGCTCAGCGCAGGTGCTACCAATGCTTCCTGGGCATGGCTTGGGTTTGCCATTGAGGGCCCCGTTGGCGGTGGGAGCGGGGACGGCGGAATCGCTGTCGTCCTCAGGGCAGATGAGCAGGTCGACCAGACGGGCTTTAGCCGGGTGTCCTAGGATAGCCGATCGGCGTTGGATGAAGCTCCGGCACTCCTCCGCAACCTTTTTCGTAGAGAACAGCATGCATTGCTCGTTGTTGACAGCGTACTTCTGCTCGCAAATTGTCGAAAGCTGGCAACACAGAACATAACCCCAAACGTCAGTTCATCATGCTCATTGGGGTACTACCCCAAATTATGACGAGACTCACCTTCTTGATGCTCAAGTGGATGAAGAACCTGGGATACCCAGTCACCATCCGATCTACAACTCGTTTATCCCCCTCCTCATATCCCACATTATCTCTCCAGGTCGGGAGAGAAACCGAGATCGCATGCGGTGTATCGGGTGGAATGGACGACCCAAGCGTAGTATTCATGCTTTAGTAGGTTGGAGCCACTGCTGAATCAGCTAGTCAGATAGAGGATAGAGATAGGTTCAGTTCAACGAGCAGTAGATATCAAAAGGATAGATAGGATACAGTTACAAGGCAAGTCGAAAAAGCAATTGAAGAACTTTTATAATGGAATATTGACCCTGAAAGAAGAACCCAATGTCCAAAAAGCCCCGAGACAGCCCTTCCCCTAATCGGCCGTGGACATGATCGGCCGCTATGCCGCGACGATCACGCACCCAGCTGACGAATAGAAAATTATGAATCACTACAGAGTGGAGGGCCATGACCTGACTCGTAGTACTTCATAGAAGGAAGGAAGAAAAAAAAAGGAAAACAACTGAATTGGATGGAGGTGAAACTTGATGATCAAGGAATGAGGGACAAAAATGTAACTGGCAAACGTTGTTGTGACAAGGCAGTGGTCATGGGGGTGCAGCTGTAGCGCTAACAGCCGTGGGGCTAACCTTGCTCGCACGCAAACTCTTCTTGCGCTCAGGCGCGGCGACGTGTATGATAGATTCAATACCCGCGAGCGATGGTGAAGCTGGCTCAGTAAGGGGGTTTATGCCTGGCGAAATCACGGGTGAACTGAGGGCAAGGATACTGGGGCTGCGTTGGATTTGTGTTGCAGTTGCAGTCGCGCTGTTAGACCTCGACCGGGATTTGAAATCCGAGAGCGACCTGGCTGAAGAGGAGGCGCTAGATGACTGTCGACGGTGCCGTTGCATTTCCGTTGGGTCAACGTTGGAAATCCCGGCTAGTGTTGCGAAAAGGGCCAAGACTATTGTGGTTGGTTGAGAGGTGGTCAGGTGCTGATTAGAGAGGAAGGTTGCTTACTGTCAACAATGGACACGATCCCACAAAGATTCCCAACGGCTGCTGGACCCAAGACCGGTGAGGACAAGGTGGATTCGCGAGCAACAAAGACGCGATGTGCGTTGGCTGTGCATAACGTCAGAAGAAGACGAATCTTGGGGAAATTATAGGAAGTACGAACTGGCCAGAATCTTCTCAATGGTATACAGGAGCTGGCTTGACGGTCTCACTGAATAGACTGAAACGATTACACACATCAGTTTTAACGTCACAAGGTACTGAACGGTTACTTACCAGGGTATTTGTCGACTCCGTCAGTCGAACCATCCGGATCCTGTGTGGATTAACAAAGGTCACAGTGACGCCACAAGTAATAGTTTACCTTGATGACAGAGATGAACTGGTGTAGTGGCGTACTCAAGAACTGGTTGCTCTGTGATGGGACTACATGCTAACATAGATGAAGGTTAGGCTGGATGCACAATAAGCAATTTGAAACTCCCTACCTTGCCAACATCTGTCACGCTGACGGTACTCATGAGAGCGCCTGTTTCGTCCAGAACAGCAACACTGCTGACACCTTCGTCACTCATAAGCCTCATAGCATCGAGAATGGTTGCAGAAGAGAAGGCTGCTATGACCGAGTTATGTGCATTGGAAGAAGGCAAGGACAGAGGATGGATGACGTTGGATAGGTAGTGTTCGAAGGATGGCGTGAACTTGGCTGAAGCAGCAAACCAAGCGAGCAGCCCGCGGTCTGATACTATTCCAACACAATCGCCATCTTTTTCAGAGGCTTTGATCAAGACTACAGTCTTGTCAACAGAGAGTACTTGGATAGGCATGTGACACCAGAACTGACCTCGATGGTTGCCTCGGCAGAACACTTTGAGAAGATCAATGATACTGGCGTCATGTTCAAGGCAAATCAAAGGGTTCTTATCCGACAAATCTGGCAAGGGTTATTGTTATTTAGGGCCGTATCTTAATTTTCAACTCACTGCTAACAAGGGAAACAGATACGGGTCCAGCCTTTGCAGCCTCTATAATCTTGTCCCGTCTGGGGTCGGCATCTGAGCCATCCAAGGAGAACGTGTGCCTTGTGGCAGCCAATGTAAGGAAAGCGTTTACATCAGAATACTGTGAACCGATGCATATTTAACAAGAGATGACGAGAGCAAAATAAAGCGCCTCACATCGAAAAGCCCAAGATATTGCAAAGACTCTTTCTGGGTTTCATCTTTGATTACTAGGCAAGGGACATCTTCTGAAGACAATTTCTACGCCCATGGTTAGAATCGGACTGAAACGAGGGATAACTCTGCTCACATCACAGGCATCTTCGACGCTCGTTTCAGCGTCAACAATAACAATCCTAGAGTCAATTAGATCTCCAAGCCCCTAGTTTCAGTCAAAAGAAGGACAGAGTGGAGCAGCAACACCCACCTCGCGCAAGAACAGTCTTCCACGTCTCTGTCCACTCCTCTGCATCGCTGTCTGAACCAGATAAGAAGGTCAAAGATGTCGTGTCGCTCCAGCTACCGTTCAAAGACTGGGAGAGCCTCTTGCTGTGGGACATAGTAGCCGTCGAGATTGATCATTAACAGCGTCGTCGTACTAGTTGTCGTAAGTACTGATATGGACGCCAATCAGGACCGAGCCTGCTGCTGTATCGCAGCGAGATACTTGGTTCTGATGGTTCAGAGAGTCTGGGCCGGACTGGAGCCCAATGGCGGTGAAGGCTTCTGGCGCAGACGAAGAGTGATGACCATTCTTTGTGATCCGTGCTTTCTCCGTTAGTCACTCTCTGCCATCGTCCAAGAATGATGATCCCGCGATGGTCCTGTGCACTCCATGAGACTCGATGACGGACATCCACGACGACGTCAGAATCTGTGCTAAACCTTGGAGCAGTCCTTGAAACATACCGCCGATATTTCCTGTGCAACTGGCTCGATAGCTTTGAAATGGTTTTCGGCACGAGCACCATCAAATTGACGGAGGAGCAGAGAAGAATGTATACAGCAGAGCAGCTGGACAACTTTCGCTGGATCTTCCAGGTTCTTGCGTCGCGATCACCAGTAGCCTTGACTAGTACGGACGTGGTACATCCTGAGGTCAAGGTGGAGATAGAGGCTGCAGGTGGGTACCATGTATATATACCGTTATCATGACCCAAGCTTCAACTTTTCTAGGTCAATTCGCAGAACTGGTATATTCAGGGTTACCTCTGCAACTACTGCTCGATAATTACGAGCCTCTCTCACTCAAAGGCTTCCCACTAGAAGGCTATCACTTGCTGCGAGAAGCTACCCTGATCGACTCTTTCTCTGGCACCGTCGCCAATCTTCCCGTCGCGATCTTCAGTCTACCATCGCGCAAGCAAACAATCATCGCAATTTCTGGAACATCCAATCTAGGACATGCCGTTCAAGACTTACGTGTCGCCAAAGTACCACACCCATCTGGCAAAGGAATGGCGCACACCGGCTTCCTTTCTCTGTATCTGGGCCTCAAATCCCAGGTCAAATCGGTTTTGGAAGCGAATGACATTACGGAACTTGTCCTGACAGGCCACAGCATGGGTGGTGCTGTCGCTTATCTCCTCTGTATCGATATCCTTTCAGAAGGACACTTCACCTTCAAGTCGCCTCCTGTCATTAAATTGGTTACCTTTGGTCTCCCCCGAGTTGGAGATTCCACCCTCGTATTCCACTTCCGGGGCCTCGCCGATCAGTACAGGGACAAGCACGGCTGGGATTCGTTTTCCGAATATTCCGTACGAGCCTTCAATGATGGTGTGTACTCTGTTACCGCTTACTATGGGAGCTATCGATCATTTATAAAAATCCGAAATCGCATCTTATAGGAGTTCCAACTCTTCCACCACAATGGCTAGGTTATCGTCACTTTCCCAAACACCCAATATATTCGACAGGTGACCAGCTCTACATCGTTCCGGAGTCCGAGTGCGAATATGCCCTGTTCCACACAAATGTGGACGGAGATGAAGATAAAGCGCCGTGCTTCCCTCGTGGCGGCCATAACTATTACAATGGCCGAGAACTAGAAAGGCTATTGCGGCGCATCACATGGCTGGAGAAGGCTAACGTTAGCAATGAAGGATGGGAGAATCGGTACAAGTTGATTATGGAGAAAGCGTGACATTCGAAGGAAAGCATCCGCAGGAAGTGTATTGCTGCGGTTCGCTAGACTTGCCTACTTTAAGCCCAAGATGTAAATCTCAGGCTGATGCCCATTGCGTTCAAAGCTATTGCACTCCTGATGTACCCTGGATGCATTTACGTAGCGCCCACTGACGTTCGGCGAAGGAGATGCCGCGATAGATGTCATCGGAGGCTGTGATTTCGGCCTCCATAAACGTGCTTATACCCATAGCGAGGTTGGACATGTGCACCATGCGATCTACAACTTGGGGCGCTTCTTCCCGTTCTTAAAATGACTATATGTTCCTGACGGTTCCTTGGAATTCAAGAGCCCGCTCATCCGACAGCACGGTGCACAAATCTTTGGCGTCCAATTGAATCCATGGTTTGTCCAGGATAGGTGAATATTGTCACACGGAGATCGGATTTGTGCTGTCTTATTCTCAAGATATTTAAGCCTAGCAAAGCCGTTGAAGGCCGTTGGCTCCTGCTTGGGGGAAGTTAAAATCGAGGTGGCTGGAGATCATTTTTTTTCCAAATTGCCTCGCCTCGAGGTGCGACATGAGTAGTGCGTGGGAGGGAGTGCGATATTGACCACTTGATGGATCTCCATTGCATCAAACGACTCGCGGGCCCGGTGCTCGACATCCACAAGAGCATGACCAATGCCTTTGCGAGCCCAAGTTACGACTCACGACATGAAGGATTAGTTTTGCACCTGTCTTGACCAGCTCCACATTCCTTAATACGAACGGAAGGCTTCGAAAACGGCACAAGCTTGAACTTATTTACCGGATCTTCTACAGTCCGCATGGGTTTGAACTCGTTTCATTGGCGACATATAAAAATAAATGTCGGAGGAAACGCCAGTGAGAACGCAAAGGATCTCACAGGCCAAGCCTGGAGTCCCCAGACTTTACCCTTCCTGAAGTCCGTAACAAGCTTGTGACGGGGAAGCAGCTTTCATCTGCTTACTCAAGATAAAGTAGAGGTTCCGACAGATGAATCTACGTACTCCCTGTCATTGTCAAGAAGCATGACGCTGTACATCCGCAAGGCGCCGTTATTATCATGACATAGGGGAGTGCGAATTTAGCCTGCTTGCTCTTGACACAAATCAGTTACCCAAGCCAGATCGGAGAGGTGTGTATACTCACCGAGAGAAACGGCTTTAGCCTCTTCTTCCATTCTTCGCTCAATTTCTTCCTCCGCCTCTAGCCATATCGTCGACGTCCCTCGCCAAATTGCCTCCCAATTCCTAACAGGCGCCTCTTCTGGATACGGCAAGAATACAACTCGGTTGTCCACACTCCTAGGGATCTCCTCTAGTGATTCAGACTCGTCGAAGAATATCAATAAGAATTTTAGCCGCTGGAATGAGCTTAAGATCGAAGCCACATATGCTTCTTGGATGTCCCAATAGTTGAGACCGCGTATAGCGAGATGAGTGAGTGATCTCAAAGCTGTAAGCGGTGGAAATGGAGGTGCTTCATCGTAGTCCCAGAAAACGAGTTCGAGATGTGTGAGGGATCGGTACCAGATGGGTGGGAGAGCGCTGGGGTTGGAGAAAATATCTAGGAAATGACGACACTCGATAGACAGCCGTTGAAGTGGGAGCGTCGCTACCAGAGAAGCAACGGATCCTGGTCCAAGAACGCCCAAAACGTCCACCCATAGCGCCAGGTGAGCAACACCTTTGCACACCTCAAGCACCCTTTTGGCTCGCCCCACTTCAGCTGGCCTGGTCAAACAGAGGTGCTTAACGTTGGCATGGAAGAAGTCTGGAGGCTTCTCTGTGAGTGTTCTTATGAACAAATCGCCGTCCCCGGCGCCGATCGTTACCATGCGGTAGATAATGGGCTGAAGCCTGACCCCGCGAGATCAGCAAAAATACACGGTCGCCACATAGGAGCACATACCATTCGCATACGCGCCGGGCAACCAGTATAAGCTTCACAGTGCTCGCGGGATCGTCAATGGCGGCCTGAAGAAAGATTTGACGCTGCAATTCGGTGGGAAGGTTGCAGAAACCGTCGAGAGTCGAGTCCGACATAATGACCAGGGTAGGGATCCTTGTTGAGCTTTTTTAGAAAATGTTTTGAAGCCGATAAGTGGGCACTAAACGAGCGTTGTTTTCTTTCTTGAATCACGTGTGGAGAGAGAGGACGGCTTGCGTCTTATCGTACGTTCATCACTGGGTGCGGGGGTGTAATCTGGTGTAAGCCCAGTTATCCAATCGGCAAGCTAAAAAGGGACTGACAAACCCAATGTGCTGAGAGCCAATGGCGGCCGTATAATTGTTTCGTGAACCTGTTGTGCAGTGGGTGGGGACGGACTGCGATTCGTCCCCACGTGCCAGGGTTTTTTGTTCTGTGTTTCATGGACAACAGGTCGGAACCGTTAATGACGGTGAGGGAACTACCCTCTTGTGATATTGATTGAATCAGGTTGTCGAGATTGCCCAGGACTTGAGAGAGTTTAAAGATCTATGCGGCTTTTGCCACAGTAATTGGTTTTTTGATGGAACGGGAACCTAGGACCGCCGGCCCAAAAATACCTATAGATTCCGCGGTCCACAGCTCCGTACAGTGTTTGAGCTGAAGCGGTTCGTCACAGGTTGGCATGTTGATCTGGTATCATGTCGCAGTGGAAGAATCTTCAATCTTATCCTGCCAACGTTGGCAAATGACGAGAGGTTTCAACGAACTTTGACATCTGAAGCAAGTTGTTCAGTCTCTCTCTCGAAACAGGTTGCGGAATTTCGCCAACTCACGCTGCTCCAAGAACCCAGAAATACGGTATTTTCCTGCGCTGTCTACGGTGATCTCGCCACGGCGTTTTGGTGTCGGTGTCTTCGGCTGTGAGAGCTCCAGAAAATTGGAGGGCGTATCCGGAACGACAGGGTGAGATGTTATTTTCCGCGCTTAAACAAGAAGTTACCCGGCGGTGGCGCTCCATTGACTTGATTCGTAAGGTAGAGTTCTGGGGATCTTTTGGATGATCCATCGCTTTACATTCAGTAGCCAGTGCTAACTGATCGGGGTTGAACGTTGACCAATGACTGAATTCAACGAATCATTGACAAACGGAAGGGTCCATCCCGCGATTGACATGAAGGCTGAATTAAGATAGTTAAGCCGTTTATCCACCTTGTTTCACTCATAAGAGTGTGCTAGCAATCGCCTTTACCTGGAAGTCAGATTTTAAAAAGGGGTTTGGGTAGGCATGACCAAAGGACCTTTAGGAAGCCGTCCTTCTACGCCTCAAAGCGATCCATCAAGATTTGAAGTTTAAAGCAGGGCTTATAGGCCAACAAGGTCATTGAAGAGATCAACCGGTGTATGTTGAAAGGAGAGTTGCTGGAAGGTTTCCGAGTCGGATACCACAAAGGGTGGCATCGCAATTGCCGTGATGAAAGGTGACCATGGCGCACCTTGAGGAGGCATTTCATCGAGATTTACATCTACAGGATCCCGGGTATCAGGAAGGCAGCTTGAGTCAGACGCCACGATATCTTTTGGTCGACATTCGGATTGGGGTAAGAGTTCCATCAAGCCACTCAGCGCGCCATCAACTTGCCCACCTCCCATTTGCCCAGGCGTTATATCACCGTAGGTCGGGAGCTAAACGACATCCGGGCATCCAGAGAAGAACATAATGACCTCAATGTACCCAAGTTCCACAAGTCTCGAACATTGTATGTTAATATATATAGATTTATCACTGAGAAATTCGCAAAGGCTGGTCTGTCTAAGAACCAACCGACATAATCGGTAGCATCGCCTTATGCTGCGCCCAACAGGGAAATCAGAACAGCCCCTCGAGATATGCGTTGGCTAGTCAAGCATGCGATATGGCGTTTCAAAATGGTGTATTCAGCGGATGTGAACGTGACGTCCGAGTTGCACCGAGAACTTGGGTTTGAAGTTTACGAAAGTGACATATAAGAAGCTGTTTCGACAGGATAAGAAGCAAGTTGTGTCCCAGAAATTGGCCACATACCCTGGTATGATTGTCCGGCGTCTGGATGCGTCTTGAGAATGATCAAAGTACAGACATCAGTTACTATTGGAGCAAGAACAACGATTCACTGAGAAACCTTACGGGTAACACGGGGACCGTTGACGCTATGATTGAATTAGAATAAGAATCTGGTTCATGGTCAGGGGCTTCAGGTTCACATCACTTACAAGAGAGGCATGTGTGGGATATGGTGGATGAAAGGAAGGGATAGCAATGGGCTTGTGGTGGCTGGAGGCAAATGACTGAGCCAGGGTCCGTCCAGCTTACATGCGCTCATTGCACGGAATTTCTTGGCTCCACCCCTGATTGGAGCCAAGAACATTGAAGCTATGACCTCATCGATGTCCACCGCTGCCCATCTCGCGGAAGGCTGCGCTTTGAGGCTTGAGCTGCGTTCGCCACGGTTATCGACGAAGAAAGTTATGCACGCATCTAATTAAGTTGGAAGAGATGCCTGATGGTTCGCAATCGAGACTTTTACCCATTTTGCTCCCCCGCAGGCCGCCGAACAGTGTAAAAGAAGGACAAAAATATTGCTCCATATGACACTCAAAGTTATCGGAGGTACACCAACGTGGAAAGGCAGTGCGAGAAGCGAGAAGCCTATGTCACCAAGAGCCCTTGGGGAAAGGGAAACTCGGTTAATACAGGATACGAACTCCGTCGGGCTCTACGGACAGTCAACACCTGTTTTGTAGTACTTACGGATGCCATAATATCCACAGCCTGACTAGTACATAGTTGTGATAAGAGGATACCAGGAGATGAATAGACCCTTCTCAAGTAGATAAAAAGTGTGACCAAAGGCAGGAACCGTCACGGAGCATCAGGGCCTGCTGCACCAGGGTTCGTTGGACAAGCTCCGCCGTTCGAGACTTTGTCGGCGGCGTGGAGATAGAACGTCACTGAAGCTGCAATGAATTCCAGACGGGACTGTTTTTTTTTTTTGGCTAAGCGGGTGGTTGCCTTGGGGAAACTGCTATAATAACATCAGGAATCCGCAAGAACGTTCAAGTGTTAGGGGTCCATGGAGGCTGTTCAAGGTGTACTTTCAAGGTTGGTGCTAGCGAGGCTCGTCAAGTCCGTCAAGTCTTCCATTCCACCAGGTCGATTAATCATTGATGACATTTAGATAAATCTACAGAGCTTCTGGATCCAATAAAATTGACGGCGGAATGATCGAACGTTGGTAGCCAAGGCTAGACGAGTCAGTGTCGAGAAAATACTATTTGAAGAGATCGGTTGGATAAATTTTGGCAGAGGATTGCATAGCAGTGCCTGGGGATGGAAACTGGCTGAGCAGGGTGGAATCTGCTGAAATTGGGGACAAATCGGTAGATATTGGCGGGGAGGATGACGGCAAAAGCTATGATCAGAGGCTATGTGCTGACGAACAAGGCAGGACAGACAGGCGGGTTTGTTTGGCCGTGCTTGGGGTAAGCGGGAGACGATATCAAGCACGCTGCTATTAGATCTCCACTAGCACTTTTCCTCTTCCACATCCCCCACACCGTGTATCTTATCGTTCCCCTCGTTCCCTAAACACCCAGGTACGTGTTCTCCTCATCGTCGGCGCTTGCGGTCACTGACATCCCCGGCATCGCGTAGTACAACCACTCTCGTACGATCTCAATATGTGTGGAATCTTCGGTTATTGCAGCTTCCTCAAGGAGAAGGTCAGTCCACCATCTCTTATCGATGACGAGTTCTCCACATCCAATCGCCTAGCTCGATGTTTGAGTTTCTGCTGGGGCATCTTGCACGTTGTTCTTCTGCGATGTCTCGGCGTTGTCTGATCCCGCTCGCAATATTGTTCTAACGCGTTTCTTTCCAGAGCCGAAAAGAGGTTCTTGAGGTTTTGTGCGCTGGTCTCGCCAGACAAGAATACCGTGGATACGACTCGGCGGGTCTCTGTATCGACGGCGACAAACCTGGTCAAGTCGTCTTTTTCAAGGAGGTTGGCAAGGTCGCCGGTCTCCGCAAGCAGATCAGCGCATCACCCCTGAGCGTCGATGCAACTTCTATCGCCCAAGTTTCCATCGCCCATACTCGATGGGCTACTCACGGCCCCCCATCTGTTCGCAACTGCCATCCCATCCGCTCAGATCTCAACTCGGAATTCATCATTGTTCACAACGGCATTGTCACCAACAGTGCAGAGCTCCGCTTGGTTTTAGAGAAGAGGGGCTACAAGTTTGAGACTGAGACGGATACCGAGGCCGTCGCGATCCTCACCAAGTACATCTTCGACCAACACCAGGAGAAACCTACTTTCACCGGATTGGTCAAGGCGGTTTTGAAGGAACTAGAAGGCTCTTTCGCGTTCGTCTTCAAATCTCGCCATTATCATAACGAAGTCGTCACTGCTCGGCGAGGATCTCCCCTCCTCATCGGTGTCAAAACCGACAAGAAGTTGAAGGTCGATTTCGTTGATGTCGAGTTTGCAGGCCAGGATAACACGGAATCCCGTGTTGAGCAACGTTAGTCATATCTCGATAAAGTTTCTGTTACACGCTGACAAGGTTTTGCAGCAGCTACCAGCTCCCTCCTTGCCGTCCCAACTCAGACCCCCAAGGTTCTCCGCACTCAATCTCGGGCATTCATGTCCGAAGATGGTCTTCCTCAGCCCATCGAATTCTTCATTGCCTCTGACGCTGCCGCAATCATTGAGCACACCAAGCGGGTTCTCTACCTCGAAGATGATGATATTGCTCACATTTCGGAAGGGGAGCTTCACATCCACAGATTCCGTCGCAAGGAAGATGCCGAACTCACCCCTCAGCAACTCGCGACCACCCGCACCATCGAGACCCTCGAAATTGAATTGGCGGCTATCATGAAGGGTAAATTCGACACCTTTATGCAAAAGGAAATTTATGAACAACCTGAATCCGTGGTCAACACTATGCGTGGTCGTGTCAACTTCGACGGGTATAAGATCACTCTTGGTGGTCTGCGTGCATACCTTCCGATCATTCGCCGTGGTCGTCGCATGGTCTTCATCGCCTGCGGTACCAGCTACCACTCCGCCTTAGCCACTCGTGCGATCTTCGAGGAACTCACCGAGATGCCAGTCGGCGTCGAGCTCGCTAGTGACTTTTTGGATCGCAAAACTCCGATTTTCCGTGATGACGTCTGCATCTTCATTTCGCAGAGTGGCGAGACTGCCGACACCATCCTCGCTCTGAGGTATTGCGCAGAGCGCGGCGCCCTCACTGTTGGTGTCATCAACACTGTTGGTTCCACTTTGTCTCGTGAGACCCATTGTGGTGTCCACATCAACGCAGGTCCCGAAGTCGGTGTTGCATCAACCAAGGTCAGTCCAGTAACGATCTGTCCATTTTGCCGGTCACTCATCCATCGCCTACGAACAGGCTTACACATCTCAATATGTTGCTCTCCTCATGATTGCTTTGCAACTTTCCGAAGACCGCATCTCGTTCACCGATCGTCGTCACGCCATCATCGATGGCCTCCATTCCCTTCCATCCCAGATCAAAAGGATTTTGGCATTGGACACGTCGATTCAACAGCTCGCCAGTACCGTTGCCACCAATAAGTCGCTTCTCCTCATGGGTAGAGGTTACCAGTAAGTATAATCTCAATTATCTCGCGACCCGGTTAATCATCCGAATCAGATATGCGACATGCTTGGAGGGAGCCCTCAAGATCAAGGAAATCAGCTACATGCACTCCGAAGGTAGTTCTATCGTTTGTTCTACACTCCGTCTACAGTTTTAACCAACATCCTACAGGTATCCTTGCGGGTGAATTGAAGCACGGACCCCTCGCCTTGATCGATGAGAACATGCCCGTGATCATCATTATGACCCAGGACTCCCTCTACCCCAAGGTACAATCCGCCTTTTCCCAGATCACCGCGAGAAAAGCGCAGCCCATTGTCCTTTGCAACGAAGACGACGATGGCATCCCCGCCAACGCGAAGACCATCCGTGTCCCCAAGACCGTTGATGCTCTTCAAGGCTTACTCAACATCATTCCTCTCCAACTTCTCAGCTACCACCTCGCTGTTATCAATGGGTGTGATGTGGACTTCCCTCGTAACCTGTATGTTCAATCTTATTTTCTTCGCTCTGGTTCAGTACTGACATGCAGTTTTCAGTGCCAAGTCCGTCACCGTCGAGTAAAAACACTACACCCACATAGGCTCTGTTGCTTTGACGACTTCGGCTAACTGACAAGAAACAAATTTCAAAGAATAAAAATCATGGACAATCCTTGTACTGTACTGTTGCGGACGACCTGTATCTTCCGATTCGAGCGGACGATTGTAGTAATTAGTTTAGACTTCTTTTGAGGGAAAATCTTATGCCTGTGGGCATATACCTGTCTTTAATAAATGGAATTAATGTTGTATCCCTTCCTTCTACTGATTTGGACTGTCTTTGTTTCGCTCAGTGTATCTCCTTCGTTGCCTTGAACTACGAAACTGTGAGTATATATGTGCTTGGTTGGGACAAGTATTGCCAGTCGAATGTACGCGGGGGTATTTGCACAAGGCAGAAACGAGGATGTGGCATGTACTATGCTCGCAGAGGCTATTGGAATAATATAGTATTCGCAGATCTGGACAAAAGTCCCTCTGGTATACAACCGATATCCTGAACAGAGATGTTTAAGCGGACTGTCTTTGTCCACACTATTTGTCCATATCCTGTGGCCCCCGTGCCACAGTCTGGCGTATTCTCTATCATTTCGAACCTTTGCACACAGCTTCGGTTCTGTCTGGTGTCAGTCTATATTCGACATGTTCATGCCCACAGTTAGCGCTGTGTGGGCGCTGAGGTTTGGAACCGACTCGGAGGAACGATTTCAGGAGGGAAAATGTAATCACGATTTACCGAATCTTCGTCCCGTAAGATTGCGATTGGAGCGCAGTGATATTCCAGGCTTCTTCTTCATTCTCCCTCGAGCTTGTGCTTGTGGTACATAAAGGAACCGAAACCAATGCGTAATTCAGTGTGTCCTTCCTGCCCTTATTGGCAGGAGTCCTCTGGATCATCACGTAGGTTGTTATCTGGCACGGATTTGCTGTAATTGGAGTGTAATGCGATTCTACTTCTCTGAGCAGTTGACGTACTACTGTGGAGCTCTTCATCTCTATGTGGATACTTATGACTTTGGTAATGCGGCCAGCTGCGTTAGATTTAACTGTTCGAAGAGAATTTGAATTCTGAAGTTTCTAGGCGGCTGATGGAACGGCCTTCTTGACGACTCACAGGAGACAGGGGTCGCATGCTCTTGAGAAGTGGGCTGTCATCTGCTAGCCCACGACCGTAATATTGTTGATTTAGAGTGGACGCTTCCTGAGGTTTAAAACAACTCTTGACCCTGGATCTTCGGTTGTTCTTTCCAGACTTCCACAGCTTACTTTCGTAGCCGTCGGCCCAGATAAGGCTCACGGCTTGGCCGAGCTGAGGAAAAGTCTCAGACTTCAATTATGTGTCTGTTGAAGGAAACTGAAGTTACTGGACAGACAGGCCTGTCGTTCCGTAAGATTTATGTGTGTCGATCTTCATAGTACAAAGCCCGATCAGCCATTCTGATATTAGACAGGGAGATACACTCGAGATACTGGTACACACAGCTCGGAGGACTCGGCAATGTTGTGATAAGGCTCGTTCCAAGGCATACATACTCTTGTCTGAGTATGTCTTGATCGGTAAGCGCTCATTGCCAGATTTGGTATGTTTCCACCACGGAGTACCGCGGCCGACGTTGCCGTGTTGGTTTTTCGTTGATGCGTGTTCCATCGCGTATGTACAGGCTTGAACTGCACCCTCACGCATCGGTGTAACAAGTTCTCACTCTGTCAAGCTCTCCTCTGGTGTTGATCTCTGCCGACTCGGGGCGTATACAATCTGTCAGTTTCATGCAAGCGCACAAGGCAACACAGGACGAAGATGGTCTCGTGGTGATAGCTTTGCTGGTAACCATACGAATCGGCAGACGACTTACGGCCTCTGAGTCCACGGGGATGTTACCTTCTGGGGAGTTCAAGTCACGTTCAAGTACTTATACGGTGCACCACTTCCGTGGCGATTGCCGTTGCGGTCGGTTTGACGCAAGGAGAATAAAGGAATTCGGACTCCGATTTGGATAACCTGGGTACCACGGTGGCCGCTGCGAACGCTGGCGTTTGCCTGCCAAGCGTTTTCTATTAAATGTCGCCCTTTATCTTCCAAGCCTTACGTGGAGGTCTGTAAGCCTGCTTCAAGATGTTTCCCCCAAGGACACAAATTAATTGACAGTCGAAGAGCCTCCAGGAAGATCCCATCATGTTACGGTCGCAGTGATGCGTAGGTCAGTAAAAATGATCAAGACCATGGCGAGGTCACCACGTCCGAGAACCTTGTAAGGCCGATCTGGTACGCTCCACCCTTTTAATGCATTAAGTTAGAGTACCTTACGACATTACCAGGTCGCATAAATAAGCTCTCATTACTCAACCTCGGTTTCGCACCCAACCCCCATCCTTCCTTGCTTCCGAATTATCTCGAGCCTTCAAAAGGTTGGGTGAAAGGCGTTCCCTTCATTTTGTAGTCCACTCCTTCTTTCTTCGCGGAAGCCCTCCTGCAACCGTCCCCCGCCAATCCGACCTGCCTCTGCATCCCCCTTCAAAATGGTCGACTGGCAATCCCCGGCACAGATTATGAAACAGGCAATTGCTTTCACGAATCTCAACCATGCCTTGCTTGGACTGTACCTGTCCGTTCTCGTCACTTCTCTGACGTCGCCTCGCTAATACAGGTCCCTGGACACCTCTGCAGGTGGGAGTGGTTTTTGTCACTGGACTTTGATTTCGCCTTCATCTTTGGGAGGAAGAAGTTTCGATGGCCTATGGTATTTGACGTTTCTTCGGTGCCGGTCAAGTGGATGGCTCACTGCAGTCGCTCAGATTTTCTATTTCGCCAATCGATACCTTTTGCTTTTCGCTATGATTGGGATGTGAGTATATTCTGTTCTCTTTGCCGAACATCCTTACCAACTCCTTTCGCACAGTATAGTATCGCTGGATGTTACAACGTGAGGCAGTCCCAGGACGTGCAGCCATTCCCAATTGACACTGTCGTAGAGAAATTAACTGTCAGGTCATCTACACCTTCAACCAAATTGCCGGTGATGCTGCAATTGGTCTTGCTAGTATAAACCTTGCCATCCGAACGTGAGTGACTGTACTCTGTACCGGTATTATTGACGTCCGACCCTAAGCTTTATTCTTAGAATCGCGATATGGTCGCACAATCGCTATGTTATTATCGGCTTGGTGCTGGTTATTCTTGGACATTGGTCATTAATCCTGCAAGGTGTCCAACTAAAGGCTTCTTGGGTTGATGGGGTCGGCTGTGTCATTACCGAAACCAACAACAGAATCCTAGCCGCCATCTTCATCTACTCGATGTGCTTCGACCTCCTCATTCTGCTTATCAACACATACAAGCTCCTAGGTCTCGACAACGGAGTTACGGCTCGATCCTTGAGCACTAACAAACTATCAAAGCTGATCTTTGAAGATGGTCTCATCTTTTTCTTCATTGCGTAAGTGCAAATGACCTTCGACGTTAATTATGCAGTTGCTGACGTATCGATGAAAGATTTGTTGCAAATTTGATTGCTACGGTTTTCATGTTGCTTAACCTCAGCCAAATTATGACTGTCATTTTTAACGTACCTGCTGCAATATTTAGCACTGTAAGCTCTTTCTCTTCACACGGACTGACATACTGTGCGCTGTACTCGGTATCTAACGTTCTTCTAGATCGTTGCCTGCCGTGCCGTACGGAGACTCACTAATTTTTCTATTCAAGGAGGGGCTGAGGTATTGTAAGTCATCAACTAGTTTCCGAAGCCCGTGTCTATCGTTAACCATTCCCTTCCAAGCTCAACTGGTGTCCATTCATCTACGCCAGGAAATCGGGGACCGAGAATACCAGCGCTGTCACACCCAAACTTGAGCGGAACCAAGACTGGCGTTCATGTTCAGGTACTGCTCATATTGCTTCTCATCACCTACATCAGACAGTCTGACGTTACTGTTGGCAGATGGAGACGTTCACGCACGGGGAGGATGTGTATGACGGCAATAAAAATCGCAATGGAAGCGATACAGATGTCGAGCTTGACCTCGAAAAGGGCGCAAAGCTCTAATACTCCTTCATGGGCATTACTCTGTCTGGCGTTGACGAAAACGAAAAAGCGTTGCTAAGTTTGTACTCTATCTTGATCTTGCTTGTGGTTGCACTTGTGATTCTTTCTTTTCGGTTGCTACAATGACAACGAGGACAATTTTTTAGTACGTTTCTTTGATTTTGGTCTTTTTCACCGATATCTCGGGGCTTCCGAATCGTTATCGCGTAACTTCAGGGTGGTCGCATGGTCGCGACCCCGTATCGACACTCCAGCGTCTACATCCGCGAGTCTGTGCGATGGATCTCTGGCAAGTTCTGGGGCTGTGGAATGAATGCAGTGTGTCCTATGTACCACATTGCATGGTCCTTGTTCTCGTCGGTGCAGTAGCTTTGTGTGTATCCACTCCATACCTGAAGTGCTACTATGGCTGACCGCGCTTGATTCCGCGTTTTCAGCTAGGAAGCCTCGGATGAAGTTATATTTTGAACAAAGGGATCCCTCGAAGCGACTGCAGTATGTTTTGCCCACTGCCCACGACTGTCGGCCAGCGGCACAGTACGCAAAGGGTCACGCCGAGCAACTGGGGTGACATCTATGTAGTGAGCTCAGGTTTGATGATCAGTCGAGTTCTTTCCCATCCAGGGCTACGTATTAAACTTTCGGAAGTCGGGCCTACCTGAAATCCCAGTGACCGTCAGCCGCCGTCGTGGTCGCTCTTTGGAGCCTCTTCGGGAGGCTCGGGAGGCTCGGGCAAGATTTCTTGAGAAAGTTGGTCAATGGGTTGCACTTACAAGGTTTGGACTGGGGTTGAGATCAGTGGGTGCCGATGAAATGTCAGCGTACGCTGCCCAGGCACCCTTGTGTGTGTGCACATTGGGTATAGTTCAAGCGCATTTCGAGCTGAGGTGAAACAGGTTGAACACACTCAGGATGTACAATTTCGGGGGCTCCGAGTAACATGGAAATACCCGTCTTTTGATGCTCCCAAGGATATCGGACCCGGGCTGTAAAGAGCGCTCTCTCCGTGATGCGGAGGTATCCCAAAGCATCCGCAATCGTAGGCTGTAACGTAAGAGTGCAGGAAATTTTTTCAACGAGGACCACTTCGACATGAGAGCCTCGTAATGTGTAGGCCTTCGAGTCTTTCTGATGGACTGAAGTGGTCGTTTCGTCAGATGGACTTCGTGTGTAGAAATGAATGTTAAACTGTTAATAGTTAGGGCTGTGTTGACTGATATTGACCATGTACTGGACGTAATTCCGTGTTACATGACTTACCGTTTGTGTACGTGGCTCGAGGACTTGCACCATGACTCTGTGGTAACACAGCGCGCTGGAGTCGCGTACAAGTACACAAACTGAGTACCCCATCAGACTGGCCAGCTTCGCTTCATCTGGGCTTTCAACCCCAATGTCCTCATACCAACCTCTGCCCTCCCAGGCTCAGCGTGGCTGACTTAGTAGCCGCCGCCAGTGGTGGCACACCCGCCCGCCCGCCAAACCCCATTTTACATCCCAAGTAAGGGAATTGGAATAAGATTCGGAGCATCGCGAGCCGAGCCAGAACACGTCAGATGATCATCCTCGACATTCAATTCAGAAATCAGCAACTGCCCAAATGTGTGCACCATCATACAACAGTATACAACGTAAACCCCCAAGGTCCAAGATATTCAAAAGTCCTGAAAGAACGGGGTTTGATGCCATTATCCTCTTTGGCGAGATAGCTTATCGTGTACATGGGTCTGTCGGTTGGTGAAAGGTGATTAGAGAAGTTTGTGGAGAAGGTGTTGAGGGGCCAGGTTGAGGCGGGGTGTTGAGCTTAAGCGCCCACCGGGGTTGTCCTGGACGGGTTCCGTCGATCTGATCATGATTCTCTCCAGTTGGTGGTGGCGGTCACAGACAGCATCAAACAAAGCTCTGGCGTCTTGCACGTAACCATATACAAACGCCTGCAATAGTTCCTACATGGCGGAGACTTATCAGCCCCTATCTGAGCTCGGAGAACTGGTTAATCTCCTGTGTCTGTATAACTGCGCAGCGCTTGGCATGGGGGCGTAGCCGGATTTGAATGTTGAACGTTGAATGCCGATGGCGGGGCCGTACTTGTTCGCATACTTACTTAACTGGCGAAATACTTTGTCCTCCGCACTGTGGCAACTCCACAAAGGCAATATCCGATTTGTGTCAATCCTATGTTCGTACCTTGCTTTGAGATCCATTGACGCGTAACGAGGCGAGAGCTGGATCTAACGCTTAACCTATCTAAGGAAGTGGACATTGTATGGTGACTTGGCCAGCGTGATTTATTGTGGGTGATAGTCGTCTTGACTCTTCGAATGCATGTGTGGAAGAATGGATCTCATCATGTGCGGCTTCCGGGATGTCACAGTCACACCCATCGCCATGTCAATGAATAGCGAGGTCGAAGACAAGTCGGCCACTTATCGGCTTCTCGAGGTGTTGGTGGGCATAAAGAGCTCGATGTAAAGTCCACTAGCCCAAACACTTGCAATGCGTTATAAAGTGTATCTAGTACAATTATGCCAGTCAGTGACTGGCTAGTTGCACTAGAGAGCCCTGATCGGTGTGAGATGAAAGCGTTGGGCTGCGGGGCGCTTGACGGTGGCGCTAAGCGCTTGATCAGAACACTGATATCGATGATTTTCGTGGGCCGCTAACCAGGTTGCTGTATGGAATGGGTTAGGCCTCTCTACTTGGTCTCATGTACGCCGAGGCGGTCGGATGATCACTTGGACTAGTCGTTAGAGAGCTCTATTCGAGTGAATAGAGCAAGGCATGATCAGGAGCTCTTATTCGCTTCCTCTCGAACCTATGCAGTGTTTATCTCACCTTATTCCCTTTACTGATAATCGCTAAATCGATGGTCCGTCCTAGTTAATGGGTTTCTTACCTCTTCTAACGAGCTTCTGATGAGGACTTTTTACCATCTGCTGAATATACCCACAAGAAGGTGAAAATTCACCAGTGGTGTATCATTCGGTTAATCTTTCTCTTAAATGAACTGTCGCAAATGAATGACAAGAGATAAAATTGTCTCCATGAACGGGAACTTGAAGGGGCGGCTGATGTATGAGCTCATTGTAACATGAGTCGAGTGGCGTTGAAAAATTTGTTAGTTATATGAACGAGGTCCCTCTGTGCTGAGGGAAGAAGAAGCGCAAACTTGGAGAGCGGAGCTCGATACCTCGTTTTTGAAGGTCTGAACGCACGATATAAACGGGGGACAAGCGCTAGAAGAGCTAAAAGGGATATTTAGATGCGGGTTGTAACCCACAGAAGTTGGTTAGACGGAGATTTCGAATCTGTTGCCACTGGCCGAGACGTCATTCCACCAACAATTCACCCTACCATGGCGAGCCAAGATTTACCTCGGTGTATATGCACGTGAGTTTGTGCTTGGGTTCAAGGAACGTCTCTAATTCCCCTCAAAACGACGTGCATGATCTCCGCAGTGGGACATCGATGGTCAACTTGGATGAGCGCTTCCCACTTGATCATGCCAGGGTCCAGATGGCGAGTGTTGCCTATCATCGGAGCGGAGTTTTGGTCTGTACTTCTTTCTGGGAACGTTGTGCTTTTTTCTGGTCACACAAACTGTCAGTCTCGAGGGCGTTGGCTTCTCGGGTTTCCCTTTGCATATATTCCAAAGAGGGCAAGGGGCTCTCATTGCCACGTTCCGAGTCGCCGCCATATTCTGGCTCTTCTTTCGGCCGGCGAAAGGTGAAAATGATGAGTGCGAACAGTATGAAGGGAAGCGTACGATAATTTGAAAGGTCAACTCCAATTCTTGTAATTCGACTTCCATGGGCTGTGGCTTTTGGAAAGCTATATTACTTCTGATGCGATGTTACCGTAGTAAGCTGATTAACTGGCAGATATTTTAAGAGATCTGTTGGAGTTGTTACTATGTTGTAGGGACCCGCCGTGCCTCAAGGCCTGGATATTCTCGTAAACGATGATTGGAGTGGGGATGGCTAAGTTGGTTTGGTGTGCACTCGCCCCGACAGACCGGATGATCACGTCTTGCAGGATAGCATGTTTGAGAGAGACAGAAGCTTTACCTCTTGATGTAACAGCAACCTAGTCTCACACCGGAAAGGCATATCAGCGACGAGCGAGGAGAGAGCAATTTAGTTGGTCGGTACTCCGAGGCTCACCTCGACAAATCCTCTGATGTGACTGAGCAAGAGCGGCCTTCGGCTATTTTAGGCCTATTAGAGTTTTCACGATTGTCGAGGTCTTGGGAGTCTTGCTCAGGGTTGGGCGAAATATGATTTCCGGGGGTGGTGGCGTTCCCATGTTATTGATTCTGTTTGGGAGGTCGAAAAGCTAATCACTGTAAGCGTCAGAGGTGGAGTGCGCCGCCGCTGCTGAAATATCAAACCTGAAAGACGTTCTGAGGCCCTTTTCTCTCTTCGAAAGAAGCCCAGAAAAGGGGGGTTTGATAGGTCCTTTTCTTTCCTGTTTGGTGGAGGCTAAGATAGGCTAAGACGAACGATTTTCCCGACGTTGATAGTATACCGGGTAACCGATACGATTCAAGCGGCAAGATTAAAGACTTTGGATTGATTGCGTCTTCCCAGATGAAGAGTCCATCGCGGCCCTGTGCTTCCTCCTCCTCATCAGAATCCCGTTCGCGCTGTTCCAAGAGTTGGTGAGAGTTCTGATATAGGTATGTATTTGGAGTCCCCGATTTGCAATTGGGACAAGCACAAGCATGAATTTGGTGATTTTATGATTTTGACCACATTGCTGCCGGGGCTCCCGATGGTTACAGCTCCAAAGGCCTCCGACAGACCGAAGATAGAATAGAATGGCTGAAATCTGGGGGAGTACATGACAATTCCAAGTCGAGAGTCAGTACATGGTTCTTCAGGAGTGGGCGCACTTTAGCTGGTGGCAAGGCAACCTGATACAGAGAGAAGACATGGGATGGGAGAGTGTTTAAGCATTTGGTGGAAGTGTTGCGTGAAACACCGGAGCGGGGTGATTCAGGAACACATGGGAAGGCATGAGAGTGGTTGCAGAGAAGCAGAGTCGACGGATAGCCTGGAATCAAGGCTGAACGGGACTGCTTGTGATAGATCCCTGACCCGGATCCACCGCGGCCTAACCTTTGGAAAAACCTAATAGAAACCCTAAATGCGAAGAAATAATTCAGAGATGGGAATGAATGGTGAACCCAGAAAGAGATAATACAAGCTTTCAACTTGGGTCAGCCTCCTGAAAGATTCAATTGAAGAGTGAATTGTAGCAATGGTGCTTTATTTAGTTTTGAATATGTTATAAGTTGCTACTTAGGAAGTGTATGTTGTGTCGCTTTCGACATGGACATGGGAGGTTGTGTGGCAGGAAGAGGGATCTTGAACTCGATCGATCGCCTATCTCCTTCCGCTTCCAAATGAGGATAAGTGTCGAGCCAATTGGGTGCGAAGATTCGCACGGGTCTTTTTGCGTGGACCACTGCGCTTGCAACACTCTCGAAGAGGCCCTCTGCCGAAAGAAACACCGCATTGTCGCTGATGAACGCAATGTGCGGTCTCGAATAACCCATCGACCATGATACGAGGCTCTCGTCACCACGGTGGACTGTATGCATCCCACGCGAAATTTTGGAGGCACATCAACGGGGGACCCTAGATTTAATAGGGATGGAGCAGTAGCCCCGGTGGGCAGGGCGAGTGGAGAGCCACCGAAGGGAAAGGCTGACAGCGATTTCCTGCAGAATGAGATCCAGTCTATTTCCAGATTTTCTCAGGCCGAAGCAAGTCCTCGAAAGGCAGGTGACATACAACAGAGCAGTTCTATATAAGTCCTCCGCTCTACTTTCTGTGTCTTCCCAGTGTTGTCCCCTTCCCCTGCGCTCCCCTCATCGACCCCCCCATCGAGCTCATCGCCCACCATGGTTGATTGGATGTCCCCCGCCACCATCGCCGCCAACGCCGGTATGTATTCGCTTCTTCAACAACCCCCGCGGTGCTGACCAGCTGTCACAGACGCGTTCGCAAAACTCCAGCACACTCTTCTGGGTCTCTACATGTATGCGCGGATAACCGCCTAACCCTTTTTTCGCAGACGACTGACTGCGTTGTAACAGCTGGGAGTGGTTCACATCGCTCGACTTTGACTGGCAGTTCATTACTCGCAAGAAGCCATTCAGATGGCCATTGGTATGTGTCTCGCAACAACACGCCATGTAACTGCTGGTCTGAATGGGCAACCAGGTTTTTTACTTCCTGAACCGCTATTGTCTGCTTTTCGCGCAGATTGGAATGTAAGCTTGTCACGCTGGCCAACGAGATCAATGGCTGATGACTTCCCTTTAGTGCGATCGCTTTGAACGTTAAAACGTTAGTAGCATCTTCGAAAACATCTAAACCTCCAAGTTGACCGTGTCTGTAGTGAAGTTGACTGTCAGGCGTTGTATACTTTTAATCAAGTAAGTAAATGTATGCGCATACATTTCGCAATAAATACTCATCCGCTGTCTAGTGCGTTGGAAATGCCACAATCGGCCTTGCCAGCATCAATCTCTCCCTCAGGACGATCGCTGTATGGTCTCAAGCCTGGTACATTTGGGCACCCTTGGTCGCAATCATCCTCGGCCACTGGTCTCTACTCCTCCACGGTATGAACTTCAATAATCAGATGTGTTCGCCGAGTCTTACCTATGTATAAGGCATTCTCCTGAAGGCCACATGGGTTCCTGAGGTCGGGTGTATGATTACCGAAACCAACAGCACCCTCCTTGCAGTCACATTCATTTATACCATGAGCTTCGACTTCCTCGTGCTCTGCTTGACTGCGTACAAGCTTTTCAACCCTGCAAGCGGTCGCTCGAGGCTTGTCGAGCTCATCTTTAACGATGGCCTAATCTACTTCCTTGTTGCGTTGGTATCATTCTGGGTTTCTTTCAATCCACGAGCTGACCATTTTCCTCATTTCTAGTTTCCTTGCCAACTTGGTCGCAACTGTAAGTGGATTGTCTCTGCCTCTCCTGATCTCTCTGACGCGTCGCAGGTCTTCATGCTCTTAAACCTGAACCCAGTCATGTCCATCATGGCAAATGTTCCTGCCGCTATTGCCGCTACTGTAAGTGTCCTCAATCACCGACGGATTAATTCAACTGAACATTTCCTCCCTTGCCAGATCGTTGCATGCCGTATCGTTCGACGACTCAGCCGATTTACCTCCACTGGACCAGAGCGATTTGCGTACGTTGCATGGGAACTGCTTGGTTCTTCTTCACTCACACGTCCTGCAGTGCAAGCACTCAAAACTCGACACTGGCATTCCGTTCCCAAGCGGCATCTCACGTAAGACCACCGAAACTGTCTTCCAAAGTCGTGATGAATGAAGGCGTCGATGTCCATGTTCAGGTAAATTCAGAATGGGTCGATAAAAGATGGTGATGAACCGGCATTTGTCTTCAGATGGAAACCTTCGAGAGCCCACCTGACAAGTACTCGGAATACGACGCCGCGGGGAATGTTCGGCGTGGTGTCGAAGCCTTCGACCCAGAGTCTCAGGCAATCAGCAAGGAATTCAAGCGACCACCATATTAACGCATTTCGACTTTCCTTTTACCCATCCTTTCCCTGGCAACTAAATTCAGCACTGGTCCGAACTGGCGACTTTCAATTTGTTCAAATCTTCTGCATTCAGCATCGTCTTGCATAGCATTCATTCGGCCCCATCCCACGCGATCGTTACTTTCCTGGTGTTCTGCAACCCTCATAGAACCACACCACCTACCCCCATTCACGCGACACATTCTCAAGTGACAACCATTGTGGAAGGGAATTCACCATAAATCACCGCTTTATCCTCGCAACCGAGACATTTGCCTCATTCCCCCCGCAAGGATACCCACAGCACGCGGCGAAGGTAAACGCGAAGAGAAGGATATGACACCATTTGCGGTTCGCTTTCTCTGTTCTGGAACGGATAGTCATAGTAGGGGTATCATTATTGTTCAGTGTACAATTAGAATTGTCTTGTGTTGAGTAGTCCATTTAAAATCGAAATCATGAATAGTTTATCCACTTTGTGTGCGTCACGTCAAGAGATGCCCGCTGCGGGTTTAGCGAAGAGCGGTGATTGTGCAGATTGCAGAAGCAGACGAGGTTGTGCAACAAGAATTCGAAGCTCAATAAGAGGAAGGTTTAGGTTAAATTATGATGGTATAATAGACAGGCACCTGGGAAGAGGTGCTTCGAGGAACAAATGCTTCGAAAATGGGAATTGCTGACAAGGGTTGCAGCCGTTATTAAAAGATCGGCAGTGGGTCCTCGACAATGTGCAGCCCCGGCGTCCTTATCAGGAGTTCGTAACGAAATATATGAATACAAATCTGCTATACCGAGGGCGTTGAGAACAAGCTCGAGAGGCCCCGGGCGTGGCCGAGGCATAAGATGGCGATGGATCGACCTTTAATCCAGTTGGACAGTGGTGCCACACCACATTGCTGCTGCTCCTGTAAAATCCGTGGTTAAATGACAGTAGGTATAAGCTTCCATGCGAGCTTGACTGCCTTGCCGGGAATTAGAAAGGAAGACTCGAAGTTGAAGGCTGTGTATCAGTGCATGCTTATACTTACTTAGTGCTGGGATGGTACACTGTAAGTAAAGAATCACACTTGTAATTCGGGAGCATACTAGGGCAGGAATACATGCTGATTGATGCAAGGGAGAAAGATGGGGATGCGAGAATGTGGCAGATCGGGACAAGCGAGGGAACGTGTTGTCAAAAGAGAGTTAAATGAAAGTTTTGAGAGAAGAGTTCTGAAGGAGGGAGATGATGAATGATGGTGAGCGGGGTTGTATGAGACCGGATTTTGAGTGCAGCGGTTTGTGATTGTGTCATGTCCCGTCGGAAGAATTTGTGTAATTTGGGGAACACTGAACAGTGCCTCTATCACGTACTATGCTCGAGAGGGAGATACGGGGGGTGATGATGAAATATGTATTACTAGAAGCAATGCGTCCGCTATCCGGTAGATGATAGGCGATTTGTGTATGTAGACATTTATATAAGGCGGTAGAATATCGCTTGGATGGGAAGCTGCTTGTGTGCGGCAGAGAGGCTGAGTGGCGTTTGCACGGCGCTTAATGGGTCTGACGCGGATTGCGTGGGCGTTGCGCTGATCTCCTGCTTCGATCCGGGTAAGGGGTTGGGGTCACATAGCCAGGGGTCAATTCAAATACCCGGCATTTGCCAAGTGATCATGAGCTATGAGCTATGATCCTTTGATTTTGTGCGAAGCCGTCGGGGGAAAGACAGGTTGATTCAGCGGGCGCCTAGTGGGGACTATCCTCCGAGGACTCTACGAGCGCTTTCAGAGCGTCGCATGTCATTTCCTTGTTGAGCTACGACGCTAGATAGATTGCGACGCCACCGTTAACCGAGGTTGTACTTAGTCCCCATGCGTCCGAGCGTCTGTCCTTCAAAGGTGAAGTTGTGATTGATATTAATTACCACTAGCCTCGATGTCACCGTGGCGACAGTGGTGAAATAATGACACTTGTGTCTTAGAGACAGGGTTTGTCTCAGTCGGGTTTGTCTTGTACTGCCAGAAGTTGGTTTTAGCCCCGAAGCTGTGTGGGGAAGGCTATCTTGACTTGTGAAGGGTGCCAAAAGGCGGAGGGAGAAAGGCAAACACATGCTCCTCACGAATGATCCGAGTCGAGGCTTGCCCGGAATCATTTATTGTTATCTGTCTGGCTATTTGTGGGTCTGGAGAGTAGATGAGATGGTTGGAAATGCAGACGTTCTTTTCAAACCGCGGATTGTGAGGCGTTATGGGTGCGTCAGCATCGCTAGACGCGCAGTTTCTGTCGCTTTCGGAGAAGATAAACCAGGATAGACCCTGGGGGGCTAGGTCCAGATCTTTTGTCGCAGCTTGTGTCTTACTTTAATGACCAAGTGGATGTATGAAACAACGAACTTTGGGAGAGGAAGTCTGGAGCGTAATTTAGATACCCTACGGTGCGTTCAGTCCTCCAAACATGTGAATACAGCGCCTGAATGGGTCATCGTTCCAAGATTACGCACGCTTCAATCTTCAAAGCATTCGTAATGCCTGCCTCTTACCTCCGAGCTGCATCAGCATACTAGGTGGGTTAATTGCCTATTTTGCTGGCTTGACTCCCTTCCTCACAAAAGTCAATGGCCGAGACGGTATTCAATGTTTAGACGCTTTGTGTATTTGAGGGCGGGTATGTATGTACTACAGGATAATGTGTTCACATCTTCGCCGCGAGTTTGGCAACGGCGGGGAAGGGTGCTTGGGGAATGGCCTTGCCTGGGGGGCCAACGGATACACCGATGTCCCTGATCTCGCCATTCTCAATGTCGTAGACCCAGCCGTGGACGTAGATCTCTCCAAGGGATGGGTTGGAGAAGTGCTGCTTGATGATCTCGTCGTTGGCAACATTCTTGACCGTGTTCTTGATGTTCTCCTCGACCAAGGCCCTGAATCCGGCTGAGAGAAAAGCGGGTCAGCTTACATTACGGAGGGATAGAGGTGTGGGGGGACTTACGATCCTGCAACTTGGGAGAGGGGACAACGGACTTGCCCTTGTTTGCGTTTCTAAGGGCGACAATTTCAGGTCTATACAGCCATACACGTAAACAGTAAGTGTGTGCTCTGGTTGACTAGTAGGTGTGCGCAATTTCTTACCGCGTGGACTCGGCATAGACCCGACGAATGGGCATAATCCATCGCTGGATAGCCTTGGTCGACTCGTCCCATGGGGCCTTGGGGGGAGATGCAATGGCGGCACCTACACCACCGCATCCGTAGTGACCCATGACAATGATGTGTTTGACTTTAAGGTGGTTAACGCCGTAGGCAAGAATTGCTTTGCTACAGGAAGGTGAACACTAATTCGACATACGGTAGATAGCGTTGTTGACTCACGTAGTCAGGTCGCGCTTAGGCTGATAAAGGTTTGCGATGCTTCGCTCGGCAAAGAGGGTGCCGGGGTCAGCGTTGAAGATGGTTCCTTCGCTAACTCGACTGTCGGCGCATCCCAAGAACAGGAATTCTGGGTCTAAGTACAACGGCAATGATTGTCAGCCAAGTGGGCTCGGGCTACCTTGGCGGATTGACTTACGTTGACCTTCTGTGGCGAGTTTCTTGATTTCCTGGCGTTTCGTTTGACGGAAATGCGTATTGCCCTGGAACAGACTCTCGAAGCCACCACCAACTGTAATCTTGGCAGAAGTGGATTTGCCAATGATGCGCAGGTCTTTGCCTCGGCCAAGTGGACCAGCCATGGCGGAGGTAAAGACGTTGAAGAGCACGAACAAGCTACTGATTTGGAGCAACATGACTTGCGGGTTGATTATTTAGGGGGAAGTTGGTCAACAACTTGCGAGGGGGGTGGTAAGAGAGGTTCCGGACCTACTTTACTTCACTATCTCGGGACCTCTTTTATATCAACCACCACAAGAATGCTGTGACTTGGTAATTTTCGGAGATTCAGCGCTCCTTCCTGGATCCTTCCATCTGTCGGAGGGCTAATTCGGTGAATACAGACATACAAGGGAGTGCCCAGGAGGTCCTGCAATCAGATGGATGTATTTGAAACGCACATTGTGTATTTATTTGAGTGCAAATAACGTCACAATCTGCTTGGGCGTACCGCCAAGGCCGACGCCTTATTATTTTTAGCTTTCCGTGTTTAGCGTCCGCATGAACCTACGGCTGCATGACGCATTTAAAAGTTTGAAGTCAAGATTCAAACAGAATCGAGACCCAAGGGAGGTTACACAGAGGCGACTCTGCACCCATAGCCGCGACTGTGTCATTTCGGATTTTATATTTCTGATGGTAATTATGGCACGCCCCGTAACATCCGGGACTTGAAAAACAAAACATTTTGATGCATCAACGGCCACCAACAGCTCGTCATACCCTTCTCAGACCTACGGATGCGCAGTTCCGCTCACCTGCTCTTTGCAATCATCTGGCAGCAGGATCTCGATTCTCAACGTCACGATTCCAGGCTTTCAAGCTTTTCAAGCTTTTCATTGCATTGAACTCGAAGCTGGCACTGGAGGAGTTGGACCACTTTCGTTACTAGGACTCCAGCGCTGTCCATGCATGTTGCCATTGTGTGTGTGTTTGTTCTCTCAGCGCTTTATTACTGAGTCTGAAGCTCGTGGTTTCTCTTAAGAAGAATGCAAGTTAAGCCCCATGTGGATTGTGGCGCCCACATCGTTGGAATGACATGCAAGCCGACCACTCTGGATCAATGTGATAACGAGGGGCGACAACTACCGAGGACCTTGAACGCGCAGCATATAACTCGGTCCACCCTCGTGCAGTACGGTCCTGCCAGATCCTGACCGTACTGAAACCTCGCAGGGGCTGACTCCGACGATTGACTAAATCGCAGCGGAAGTCCGCTTTGTATGAGAAGTCGAAATCTTCTGGTGATGTTGATGTTGATTTTGTGTATGTTGCATGAAGGCTTCTCTGGATGGTCTATGTGGGCGTTATTGAAAATATGTACGCACACCAGGCTCAAGCTTGCGCTGAGTTTCCAGACAGAGACAGAGCAGCTCAGACGAGGTCCGCCTACTCAGCCTGCAGGCAAGGCACAGCCAATAAAATCCGACTCGAGATATATTAAACCCTGTATACGCCCTATACTCCTAACGCGTGAGATGCCCAAGTATGACAACCAAGAGTCTAACCAAGTTCAATCACAATTCTTGAGCCGCATTCTGAACAGCAGACCAAGGAGCAGGGGGGATAGGTTTGCCCGGAGCCCCGACCGAAACACCCAAATCGTGAACTGTGCCGGTCGCGATATCGTAGACCCACCCGTGAATGAAGAGGTCTTGGGCCGATGGATTCGACCAATGCTGATATTAAGGTGTCAGCTGTTATCCAGGCCAAAGAGAATAATGCTTCTCTCACATCTTCAATCAGAGATTCAGCCGCGATGTTCCATACGTTGCTCCTAACGTTCTCTTCAACCAACGCCCTGAAACCAGCTGGGATCACGGTGAGGTCAGTCATCAAAGGCATCGCCAGATGCGGATGCACTCACGGTTTTCGAGCTCAGGAGATGGAGGATCGTCAACTCCTGCGTTGGCTTCCCTTAGGGCAACAATGTCTGGGCTATAGATTTGCAAGCGTTTGTCAGCATGATGGTCGGTGATCATCTTGAACACTACCTACTGTGTGGATGAACTGTAAAGTTCTCGTATGGGCGTAATCCATTCCTGGATAGCGGTTGTAGCTTCATCCCAGGGTTCTTCTGGTGCTGGAAGAGTTGATGCAGCTACTCCACCGCATCCATAGTGTCCCATCACGATGATGTGCTTAACGTGTAGATGCTCCACTCCATACGCGATAACAGACTTGCTGTTGATTGTGTTAGTCGCGCACATCGTGAATGGCTACATGACACGGAGATGACTCACGCGTTCACGTCGCTCGGTTTGAATGTATTGGCGATGTTTCGCTCTGTGAACAAGGTGCCAGGCTTGGCATCAAAAATGGTACCTTCAGACGCCCGACTATCAGAACAGCCAAAGAACAAATATTCCGGGTCTGAGGTGGTATATATTAGCACTGCATTGAGAGTTTCTAACGAACCGCGTACGTTGGCCCTCTGAAAGTTCCGTAATCAAGTGCTTGTGTTCATGGCGGAACCGTTTGTTCCCTTGTGCGAGGTCGTTGAATTCGTTCTGTTTACCAGGCTTGCCCGAGCTCCGCGTGTTGTGAAATGTGACTAAGGGGGTAGCGAGAACCGACGACGTAGCCGCCAAAAAGAGCAGTGCGGACTTGAAAAGCATGGCGGACCTAGCCTTGGAACCTTCAAAGGAGGAAGGGAGGGGAAGGAAAACTCTGGGAGTCGATTTTTGAGAGACCCCGTCCTGATCCTTTTAAGGGTTCACAAAGGCGATGATGCCGCAAGGAACTGATGTAGCCAAAGCGTTGGGGTCATAGTAATTGCACAGTGGAATGTTGAAACGTCAGAAACATTGCATATCTCGGAGAGTCCGAGAGGCTAATCGGGTCAACAGGGACTGATAACGGCGTTACAATATTCTTACGTGCGTCACGCGCGCCCAAAATGAACATGAGCAATGCGCCAAGTCCTGCCAAGGAACGGGTTTAAACCCTGCCATGGCTGGCGCCCGCAGACCATAGCCGGATATTTGGCGAAACGAGCCCTACAAGGATGCATTGGGCAAGAGTATCTGCGAGGACGAAGGCGGTCTTTGGTGGCCTAGGCTGGCTTCAAGAGAATTCGAAGATAGATGCACGACTGGATCAGCTTAGGACATTTGCGCCAATGTGAAAGCAAGCAAGCTTGAGTATGCTTGGATGGTGAAGAAGTTGATTGCAGGGTAAAAGCAGGGTAAACCTAGCGAAATGGGTAAGAAATGATTTAATTCACCGATGTTGTGCCCTCACAGTTAGGTGACATGGTATTTCTTGCCTTCAAAGTTCAAACTTCGCTCAAGCCCAGGGCTTGGGACAGCTTTCCGGCGTTTCTTGGCATGTAATGTGACAAGGGAGTGTGATATAAGCGGTATATTGGCTCTGAAGGGCATCTTTTTACCAACCGTCGTCCATCACATTAGAGCTTGAAGTCAAATGACCTTCCAAAAGGGTATCAAATGGAGTCTCAGGCTCTGTTCAGGGCGCTAACTGGGCTGCGGATTTCATTGTAAGCGTTTCGACCTCGTCATTCCGACATTGATATTGACAGATGTCTATGTGTATTACAAAGTTCTGAAAGTACGTGTATGAAATCTATCTCAAGCCTGTCACTCCCCCCGCTCCTCATACATCAGAATATCTGATAAAAGGCGCGGTGGGTGACGCTCAATGATTGGCAGGGAGGAAGCTCCGTTTTGACTTGCACATCTCCTCACAGCGAACCTGCACAGTGTGGTCGGTCTGCGCTGCGCTGGCAGCGACACCAGCCACCTTGGCGAAGGGAATGGCAGGGATAGGCTGGCCAGGGGGTCCGACAGAAATTCCTAGATCTTTGATCTCTCCGTTCTCAATATCGTAGACCCATCCGTGGATGAAAACGTTGGCGGCAGGTCCACCTTCTGCACGTCTTTCGTTTGCTGTTTCAGATGAGTTGGATGCCAGGAGGGAGTAATGCTAGAGGTAATGTTGATGTCAGCATCGGATGTCAATTGGTTCGTCAGAGAACGGAGAAGACTCTTACGTTGGTGATGATGCTATCCTGGGCGATACGACCAACACTAGCCTTTACATTCTCCTCGACCAGGGCGCGGAAGCCAGCTGACGGTGATACATAGTCAGCGAGGCATTTATGCAATCCCCGGGAATTAACACCTACGTTCGTTATTCTCAGGCTCCTCAACGTCAGTTCTACCCTTGATCCTCTCTCGAAGTTCGACGATTTCGGGCCTGAAAAGTAAGGTTGAGTCAGATGGGGATAAATGGATGGCCATCAAGGACTTATGTACTCACCTGCTGGACGAAGCGAAGAGCTCTCTGATAGGTTCAATCCAGTTTTGGACGGCACCATTAGCAGCATCAACTTTGCCAATAGGTCGAGAAGCAATAGCAGCAGCGACGCCTCCACAACCGTAATGACCCATGACGACGATGTGCTTGACTCCCAAGACGGAGACACCATATGCAAGCACCGATTCACTGAAGATCGATGGGTATATTTAGAGAGGGTTGCCACAGAAATGAGGAAAACGAGCATACGTGTTGCCGTCGGTGGAGTGGAACTGGTTGGCGATGTTCCTTTCACTGAAGAAAGTTCCGGGCTTGGCGTTGAAGATGGTGCCGTCATTCACTCGACTGTCTGAGCAACCGAGGTACAAAAATGGTGGCTCTAGCGACCGGGACTTAAGGTTAGCTTGGAGACGTTGGCTGAATGGAAAGCCGCACCTTGACCATCGTCTGCGAGCTTCTTGAGGAGGGCAGGATCAGCATCGCGGAAGGACCTGTTCCCATCTACGAGTGCTTGGAGCTCGGGGGCGTCTTGGCGTCGTACCAAGCTCGAAGATGTTTGTCCGATGATCCTGATGTCACGGCGAGCCTGGGCATGCTCGTGAACGGGGTGCGCCAGGGCAAGCGATACGGTCGCCAGCGCCAAAAGAAGGGTGGAAAGAGATGGCATGGTAGAACAAGAGGAGTACAAGAGAGAGAGTCAAAGAATATAATTTTCAACTGAGACTTTGGAATGACAGAAGGGCGAGACTTGCGCCGGAAGGACAAGAAAAAAGAGAGAGAAAGAGGAATCAACCTCTGAAACAAGAACGATGAAGGAAGGGAAGAAATGGGGAGCACTCAAGTGGCGAGTTGGTTATATAGCTCCAATAGTTAGGAGGCTTTTCCCCATTTTTTATCTCGGTTTTCTGGAAAACAGGAAGGTAACTAGGGCCTTGGCTGGCTTCTTGCCGACTTGGAAACCTGTCAATCTGATTGTTCTATTTTTGTCATCAGCATAGCAGATCCATTTCATGTCGTGTGCCCTATATAATCTAGTCGTTCCGCAGCTGAAAGAGCCCGTTTATGCTGGATAATCGGTGTATGAGTTAGAACTAACAAAATGTCTAAAAGTCAGCAGTTTAACGGTGGACAGGAGGTAGAAATGCGTACTAAACGACGTCAACTAACTATCGCCGGTGTTATTTGTGTTCCCCACGCCCACCGGCTCTGAAACTGGTAGTTCCTTTCGGTTAAGCCATCATATGCTCCATGATTGTCGTCACCCATTGGTGGGTGGATAAAGATAAGTACAATTGGAAATCGGATGTTTCAACCCACAACAGTAACGAATCGGAGCCTCATTTCGCGACACCACCATCATGTGTAAGCTTCACCTGTGACAGCGTCCGTCCAATCATAGCGCGTGGCAAGTTCGGTCCTAGGCTAGCGTAAACGTGCTGAACTTATCGCACTTTTCCACACACCCTCGCGACAGTTTTATCATCACCAGATCGAGCACTCTGCCAAGCATTAGCCAAGTCCTGATAGCGTAAGGGTGATGAAACCGGGCAAGCTGCCTGAGGCAGCTTGCAAAAGAATTGAAAGGATGTGTTCACAACATCGATTACGATGGAAGACAGAGAACGAAATAATGAAGAACTTCCAATGAAATGTTTTCGGACTTTGAAGCGGCTATCCAATATCATTTCGCCGATAGCAATGCCGGCACAGCCTGACTGACCTTAGACATCGGAACCATGATGGATTCAATGTTAACGCTCATCCCTTCATCGTCGTCTCTTTTTATATATGTGAAATGTCGTCGAAACCGGGACCAGATGGCAAAAGGTCGACCCCAAGACGTTTATTCTCGTTCGACAGCGTCAAGGCTCCTAAGCCTCGGCGCGCCGACTCTCAGAGTTCCATCAGTGACCAAGCCAGCCACGGACGCACCGCTTCCAAGCCAGCCTTAGGCGGTGTCCAAGAGGGCGAAGGCGAAGACCAGGATGTCAATGACAAAACCCTTTTGCGACAGGGCATGGGAACGTCGCCGACAGAGGATCCATTCATGTTCAGGTCAGATGTAGATCCGTTTTCGCCAGCGAGATTCGAGCATGCGCCACAGGGTTCTTCTCATACGAAGGGCTCGAAAACTCCTGATGGCGGTAGGGAATCACCAGCTCTCAGGTGGGACCAATTGCGCCAGCATGTCCTGCCTCCAAGTCGGCCGCAGACACCTACACAAGTTCCACGACCGCCTTCTGCTGCCTCCAACCGTCCAACAACACCTAAACCATCGCGATTCCCAAAGCTCGGCTTCAGACAAGTAGTGGATCAAGTCAAAGAAGTCGGCGAAAATCGCAAGTTCGCGGATGAAATCTCCCGGGTATGCTTTGCAATTCGATATACGGAAGCGGAGGCACCGAGGGGGAAGAATGAGAAGGACGGCAGTCAATCCACGATCGCTGGAGGTTCTTCAATAGCCTTGCCATTCATGTCCAATACCAACACTCTCAACAACACGGGGGCCACCAAGAAGAGCGATAAACGGCAATCCACTGCACCGGGCTTTCCGACAGTCCACAAGCGCGTGTCCTTGAAAGCACTCTACCAGCTTTTACTCTACAATTCGGCGCCGTCTCCGGAGACAAACTTTTCGACGTATCTACCCCACGAAGATCAGGTGCTTTCGACGCTGCTAGGTCCGTTCACGGTACCCAGCCGATCTCCAAAATGGGAAGAAGAACGTTCGATAGCTGTCGACACATTTGAACTAATATCCAAGGGCTGGCTTGTGCGAGACGAAGTGAGTCAATTTATGGCATTTTTGGACATGTTGTAATTCTTTGAAATAGGCCACTAGTCTTCAAAGATGTATTTGGTGCTGCCGGGCAGCCATGATCCCGTCGTCGACCACTCGTACTCGAATTTTGGCACTTATCTGGCGTTTGACAGCCCCAGGAGAACGAACGAAAGCATACTCCATACATGCGTTCCAAACGATTTCCCATCACCTCCTCATGACACTCGCTTTCCTCCACGCACCTCAATCCGGGACATTCAACGAAAACGAATCGCAATCTCTTAGAGACATCATTAAAAAGTTCATCTCCGGTTCCTATGGAGAGCTCAGCGAATCGCAGGTGGAGGAGGAGTACGGCGTTGTATGGCTTCCAGAAGACTCTCGCTCCGCGTTGCGTACTGCCATCTTTCTAGAAGCGCTTGCTAAATGCTTGGAAAATTGTTCTCACGTTACCAGAGTATGGCTGTTGCTGAATGCCGTCGAGGTGATTAAACTGTTTGTCATTGGATGCTTGCCCGATCCCGTCTAACCGGTATTCGTAGGATTATTGGGAGCAGCCATCGCAAACGCAACCATTCACGGCACTCCAGTCGATTGTTCATGCCAGGAAGCTCAACACATTTTGCAAGGCCTCCTCCGTCTTGCTCCAGGAAAAATCCCTGGACCCTGGGGAGAAGCTCGCGGCCGCCCAACAAATAGTGACACTCCTTCAAAATCGCGTTATGCCGGAAACCCATTTGGTAGACCAAACTACCGCTCTTACGTGTCGCGGTTACATCGCGCAAGTCGTTCTCGAGCTCCTTTCCCTCGATAACGCAAAGGAGATTGTTCGTTGGGCAGCAACGCAGGCATGTCGATGGTTGCATGACGAAGACTCACAGTGGAGGGCAAGCTTTGACAAGACACTGAGCAGAGCAGTGAGCATCGGCCATTTGCATTGCAACGTCCCTGGTCGTCTGACTTCTGACTGTGTAGATCTCGGATAACCCATGGCCAGGAGTCGTTCAGCTCTTTGCCCGAATACTAGATCAGTTACCCGATCGTGATCGAAAGACCGTGGTTGCGACTGCGCTTCCGCTATTGAATGATGTAAGTAACAGGTACCGCTGCATCGAGTCCGTTACTCATCTGGCTCAATAGCGTATTCTCAACGACCCACCTCCTTATCCAAACATCGAGCTGGGCAACCTGTTGAACAGCTTATCACGACAGTACCCACCCATCTTCTTCAAACCACTTTTCTTATGTGCGGCATCAAACAAAGAATTGACGGTCGTCAACCACCTCTGTACTCTGGTGGTATACTCAAAGTTTGTGGAGGACCTTTGGTTCCGGGATGCGGAGATGATGTCTATTGCTTTATTGAGCGATATTGGAGCATCGAACGAGGTGTCGGAGTTGTACTCCGAAGGGGTGCTGTGGGGGGTGGCAAGGTTGGGACAAACGATGTTAATGGTGGAGTTTATTGGCCGGTTGCAAGCTCTTCGTCAAAGGAAGGAGACGTCTGCGGTCAGTACTGACATAACATATCGCGTTTTGATATCCTGATCATTTCTTATTGGTGTAGAATTCCGATTCGTTCGCTCAAATCAACAAGTTCATTGTTTCGCTAGAGTCTAGACTCTCTATTCTTATTGAAGCGAAGGTGCGTTGGTTTCTTGTTGGCTTGTCGTTGCATGATCATGCTAACAATCACATGTCCATTTCTAGGAGGAGAAGGCGCAAATCCCACCGTCACAGAGGGCGTTGTTGTGCATGATGTTCCGCGAGCTGCGCTTGATCAGCAAGTCGTTGAAACCGTCAGTTTTTGGTCACTCTTCTCATCGAAGTTAGCTCACACGGTCTGCTTAGTGCGCTGTGGCTGGGCAGAACGATCCAATGGTTTATCAAGTTCTTTGAAGATGAAGACGCTGTCGATGATCTGGAACAAGAATCAATCGGGACGATGGAACTTGTTCAAGGGCTATTCAACGCTGCGCGGGACAGTGCCCATCGGACCCAGAATCGGCGAACGACACTGCTGCTGTCGACGACCCAGTATAGCGCACCGCAGGGTATCTCCGCTATTGACGAAAGCGTCTTGAACCTTGGCTCCTTATTCCAGGAACGGGAACCTTTGATTCAAGGGTTGGTCAAAGGATTTATTTCGAAGGCACTCAAGCTACTCGTTGCCGTCTCCCCGCTGCTTAGCGAGGACGATTACCTGGAGCTTGGGCCTATTCTCTGGGAACATTGTCTAGCTACTAACGTTGATTCGCCATCTACAGCCCCTGTAAGTGTTGAATCGGTTTCATCATGACTATTTGGGGCTAAAAGAGTTCCAGGCCTGCTTCCTATTGATGCAGTGTGCTGAGAAAACGACATTGCGATTCCTGGCCGTCATCGAAGTTGACATTCAAAGGTCAGTCTCATCTAGTCGCATAACGATACTTGTATAGTAACCTATTTCTAGTTCTGACGAAAGAACGAGATCGGAAGCTGTTCAGAAGATGGGGGTATTGGTGAACTGGAGGTTCCAAATCATGTCCCAAAATCATATTTCCGATCGGACGCATCGACCTTTCAAGATGGCCCGCTTACCGCTTCCTTTTGTTGCAACAGATATGGGCACAACCCTATATGTCCCAACTGAAGATACGAGTGATGCGCACGAACAAGAGATCCCGGCAGAGCTAAGAAAGCAGCTGGCTGACCTCGGATGGGTAGAGGACAATGCTGGCCCTACAGATCCTCAGCGTGAGAGGAGGCGGACGCCAATGTCGTTGTTGCCGATCACACAACTGGAGAAGATGGAATTCTCTGCGAATCTGAACGATACATCTGCCTTTTCCAATACCGCATCTGGAGGGACAAGCCCTTTCCCGTCGCCGTCACCTAGGAGGGGTCTCAAACCACAACGGGAAGGAGAAGATCCTGGTCTACTCCGACGCAGTTCGACTTCAGGCGGCTTCCAATCCACTCAGAAACGGCGGGCAATATTCGTCCCACCTTTAACATTGATCTTTGTCCGCATGTCTAAATTGATTTACGACCCCAATTGTCTCGTCGCAGCCGCAACTCGCGGGATTTTATTCGACCTCATGCGGAACGATCCTCCTCTTCTCACCCGACCTGTCGTAGACCTTTTATCTGGCGAAGATCGGAACGTCTCCGCAGCAGCCACGACATTTTCCACATACCTCCATGCCCACCAGATTTTACCACCAGCAATGACGCACAATATATTCAACAATATCATGGGCTTCTTGAAATATGCATCGCGCCAGCTTGATTCCGCTGAAACGCTCCGCGAGTACGCCTTAACCCTCCCAATCTTGGCGACCACCATCACTCAAGTGAACGGAATGAACATGAAGGAGATTCGGCGTTCGAAGAGCGATCCTTACGTGGTCCCATCCGGAGCATTTTGGTTCGCCGATTCTGCACCCAAAGGTCCCATGTTCCCTCGGGGACTCGAAGATTTCGCGAACCCCTTCGAAGATTCAGACTTCACAACAAGGGTGGTACTCACTACTATCATCCGTACATCGCAAAATCTTCTCTACTTGGCCATGCTCAAACGCAGCAGTCAAGACGTTACTCTGATTCGGAAGCACGCCACGCGACTTGTTTTGCCGTCTCTAACTCCAGAGTCACTGGACCCTCGGCCTTTAGATTTGACTGAAATGCTCCCAAGCACCTCTCCCGTCAACCCTCCAGAAACTACGATCGAAATTTACTCCAGCATCTTCGCTAGGAGCCATTTGATGCTTGTCGCTCAAATATTCCGTTCGATGTCTCGACATCTCAGTGACCGAAACGAGTTAGCCCTTTGGATCGATGGTATCAACAAGATTTTGTGCAAACATGGGCACGAGATTGGAATCGTTGGACACGCTCTGATAGGTGAGGGTTTCGCGATCCTATGCTACGATCCTATTTACTGAAAAGACATACTAGCACTGATGGTCGCAACTACCCGTTTCCGCCGTCTATTCACCACGGGAACCGCTTACACGCTGTTCATGCCCGTTTTAATCAAGGTGTACGCAGAAGCCACCCATCCCGGTATTCGCCCCGCTATCGAGTATGCCGTCAACCGATTCTACGCTCTCCACAAAGAAGCCTTCTTGTACCAGTCATTGGGGGCGATTGGTAAACTGACAATGTTACCCGCCTGTGACGGACCCTCGTTGGCAAGGAGTGTGTACAACCTCTTCTTCTCTCTGACGAAGGGTAGTTCGGCTCTTATCATTGATGCCGCCGGTATCCACAACATCAACAAGAGCCAGGAACGAGAAGCCTTGATGGTCAACACGGCGGAGGAGAAACCCCAGACATTCCTAGCGGGCCTTAGGAAGACCGAATCTCAAACGAACGCGCAACTCTCGACTCTGTTCCCAGAAGAGTACGAAACCGACCGCTTGCGGATGGATAATTTCATACGATTGTTTTTGACCGTTATCGCCCACGATCTTTCCATCATTCGAGCGCAAAACTATCTCCGCCTCCTTCGCCTTCTGACAACCCATTTGTACCAATGCTCGTCATCCGCTCGCAACGTGTTGGTAGAGGGCATCGGTGCACTGGGGTCGATACTTCTAAAGGGTGTGGCAAAATCAAAGATAACGGAAGCAGCCATGCCTCGGACCGCAGACGACTACACGCTTTTGCCGTCACATTCGAATATGGAAAGCCACACCGTCGAGCAGGCCAGCGTCCAGAGCGACTTGAAAGCAATGAGGGTCGACTATCTGTCTCTTGTTGTGGCTTTTGCCAAGGCAGATGGCGATGTCTCCTCCAAGGTTGCGCAGAGGGCGATCGACATCTTCAAGATCATTTTGAAGGACCCTCCATCCGATGCTAACCAAAGCATGGCGACTTTGCTTTCTGACTTTGTGGAGACTATCCTGATCCGCGAGGAACTGCGGGAACCCAAAGCCGCTGCAATATTTTTGAAAGGTCTTGCACCCCTCCTCATGTATGCGCCTACCATCGATATGACGGGTATCTTTACCACTATCCATCGACTCACTCTGTCACAGCCACATGCAAGTTATCGTGGGTTATCCCAGGTTATTGTTGGGGAGATCTGCACTGCGGGTCTTGCAGCATGCGAAGTAGCGGCGTCGGCGAACAATCTTCAAAAGTTACCTTACCGTACAGCTTTGGTCAGGTTGGTGACGGATTGCGTGTTCTTGGAAGGGGCGGATATCATCGCGGAGATTGAAAAAAGGACCCCGACGTTTGCCTTCCTTGCCGGTGTTGTTCTTCCCATCGCACTCGCAATGAAGACCGACGCACAAATCAATGCAGATGGGTTACGAACCCAAGAACGCCATCGATCGGTCCTTGCAAGTGCCTGGCTGCGTCTATTGTTCTACATCGTCGCGGCGTGCCGGCGGAGTGTCAGGCCAGAAACGCTACCAGCAACGAAATCTAGAGACAAGAATGCCCAAAACGATAGAGCGCAAATCAAAGCAAAGTTATCCGTTTTCGTTATCGCTCTTCAGGTCCTCAAGATTATCGTTATTCGTGCGGAGGACGACATCTCGGCCGCCATGCCTGGAATATGGCAGAGAGTGGGGTCGTTCTTGAAAGATATGCTCACAGACGGAAACGCGGATTTCGCGGGACGGATGGAGATATCCTCTGCGGTCAACTCGCCAATGGCATCTCCTAGGGTCAGTGCCCAATTCGAGTCCCCTTCGATGGCTTTCGGAAACTCGGCTTCAGCAAACGGCCTTCGAATATCGATCCAGGATAATTTCATCTTCTCCAGACCTCGCGTCATCGACTACGTCCTTTGGTCCGTGCTCGAGTTCTTATGGGCATACAGGACGCCTCTGAGGCTGCAGCTGCATTTACTGACCACGGAAAAAATGATTGCGATCGACAATGACCTTCGAAGAATCCAACACCCCTCCAGCACCGGATCTGCTCGGAAATGGCGTTTGTCTTCCGTCTTTTCCAAGGTCCGAAGTCGGGCTTCAGGAATGGCCCCTTCTCCCGATGCATCTCCCCGCCTTTCGGCCATGAACTCTGCATCTTTCTTGGAGCCGACACCTACTTTCTTGGATGTGCGAAGACCAGGATACCAGGTTTCACCCATTTCCCCTTCAGAGCGGCGTCCGTTTGGGGCACCGCAAATTGTTCATCTGGGACCGACGTCGGCGTCTGCATTCCATGACCCGCCACCATCCCCCGGGGGGTTGCCAAGCGCAGTGAAAAGCCTTGTGAGACCTATCAAGATTAGGTCACCAAAGCTGGCAGAGGCGACGTATCGTAGAATCCGTGGAGTCCAGGCTCTTATGGGCTATGAGCTATTGTTGCCCCTGCCGGTTGGTCTCCATGAAGAGGAAGATGAGGTGTTGAAGACGTGGACTCGGAGTCAGGCTCTTCTCGCAATTAGTACGGAGACAAAGGACCTGCTTGACGAGTTTGAGCAGACAGCGGTACTCGCCGACGACGATGACGACGACGTGATCGATTTCAACCTTGAAGTACCGGATAACACAACGTCTGCCACGACCTCGCCTAAACAATCAGCGTTCACCTTCAGTGCATAAACTCGGCGTACATGCCTTGAAAATTTGCAGTTCGGTAGCGGTGGCTTTGGCCCGATGGCATTTTCGGGACGGATTCTGAAATGGCAAGCGTTATGGAGGTTAGTTAAAGAGTGATTATTTTTGTACTATAGGGTTGGTGTACTGGTCACAAGGGAATATCCAGGAAATGATTGAGATCGTTCAGCTGGAACTCGCGATACCCGTTCGGAATGCGCAGAGGTTCGTCTAGTTCCCCATGCCTCTTAAATATGGGTCGTTGGGATGATAAATATTGATATACTGATAGCTCAAGAATGCTGAATGTGCGGGGTCCTACTGATAGTTCGCAGAGCAACGATCTGACCCCTGCCATCATTATTCCATCAATGCAAAAGCAAACAACCCCAACTAGCCTCGTTGAAGCTTGAAGCCTCGTTCTTATTGCCGATCCCCGATTAGAAGCCCCTGAAATCCCCCTGAGTATGTAGAAACTGTTCTCTTCAGGTTTCGATTACTAGTTGTTTTAGCAGTACGGGAGCGGGCCTCTCACGACTCAGCTTGGTGCGCAAGAGAGCGTAAGTGGGAGGTTTGTTGCTTTGAGGAGGGCAAACGAACATGGACCGTTATAGAGAATGTCACAATACCGAAGAAGCAAACCACCTACTGCAATACTGTATCTCCCAATTCCAACAAGCCCTCGAATACCAGCCACAGGGGAGCGAAGCTCGCATGGATACGCTGCTCAATCTTACGTTTGCTCTTCTCGAGCAATATGTCTGCAACAAAGGACAGCATAGGGCATACTAAGCACCTTATGCGAGATCTGGTTAGACTCCGGGAACTCATACCGCCAGATATTCAGTACCAACTCATGATGTCCTTAGCTAAGGCACATTTCAAGGCGTACACCAGGTCAGGGAATGCCACGATTTGGAAGAGAGCGTTCGTGGCTATCATGACGCTTTGGTGCTCGCAGTTGGTGACCAACGGTTTACGACTGCATCCAAGCCGGTCGAAACCTACTTGGCACCTGCTGCCCCTTCATCTATCATGCTCAACCCTGTTGGGAAGCACAGCGCGGCAATCCATCTTTCCGTTCAACTTTCAACGTTTCAACGTTCACTGGGATCCTCGCCTCGGGCCCCGTGTACCAGAATGCTCTGACAACCTCATCGAATCCTGGAAGGTGGGCCTCAGATTTGACCGGAATCAATATCCAGGGCCCTTGGGGGTGCATACCTTCTTTCCCTCCAATCTGCTTTGCTATATAGACATGGGAGTAACGTTCTCGTGTCCTTGCTACCATTCGAAACACGACAAATGGGAAGCTTATTTCCAGCAAGGCCAGCACGCATGGGACCAATGGGACCAATTCAAAGGAGCATCAGGGGGCGAGAAGGCAGAGGCCCTTCAATGCGCCGTAGACGCACTTGAACAAGCCCTCCGACTAAAGCCACTTACCAGCGAAGAACGCACCAGAACGCTCTTATTCCTGGCTCGTGCCTTCTTAGAGCATACTAAATCGGATACCGGACAACAGGCGCAACTAGAAGAAGCAAGGATACACCTCCGCGAGTGGTCGAGAGCGGGCGGGAAACCCACACCAACTATCCCCCATGAAGTGAGGACATCCATCGGTGACGCTAAACTTGGACTGTATCGCAGGCGGGAGACGAATAGCAACAAAATCTATTTGAACGAGGCAATTCGCAGCTATCATGAAGCAATGCTATTCGCAACCCGACCACAGCATGCGTTGTTGGCTGTCAAGTTGGTGGAGGTGTGTTTGGAAGGAGAGGATGAGACATACATTTCTGAGGGGATTGTTGCACTGAAAGATTTCAGGAAAACTTTGAACCATCCAGAATACTTCAATGACCCTGGGGTGCTGCGCGTTATGGAGCTACATTCGGAGCTGTACCTTGCAAAGTACCGGCAAGACGGCGATATTGCACAATTCGATGCAGCCATAGATGTGTTGGAGGTCGCGGCGTCAACGTTCCAGGCGGCTAGGAACCTACAGAGCCGCGTATCATCGCTCGTGTATCTTGCCACCACAACTGTGAAAGGAATTCAGACAAGCGGTGTCAAACTGGGGGGAGAATTCGTGACAGCCAAGCTACATCGGGCGGCCGAAGCTTCCCTGGAAGCAATTCGGTCCATAACAACATTGTAAATTGCGCGGTTTACGACTCTCAGCCACCAGGCCCATGGGGCCTTCTTGGACGCCGTTGATGTACATACCCAATTGCGAGACAACCTCCTTGGATCCCCAGCAAATCGATCAATGTATTGACGGCATGCAACGTCTCAGAGCCCACGACCCGGATGGGTTTGCTCAAGACCCACAGGCCCGACCGCGATACCGGCAAGACTTTGTATACTGTTTGGCCTCAGTAACTTTACACGGGTCATCCGACCCCGCCTACGCTGCAAGAAAGATTTGACGCCGGGAAGGTGTAGCATTTGAAGATGCTGTTACCTCGTACAGGCAGGCGTTGGCGATCTGCGAGGCGAGTAGTAGTGCTGGACCCATCTCTCCTTGCAAGTATCCGCAAGGACTTGAAGACTATGTACGTGCAACTATCCTTGCTGTATCTTAGCTGCTGACCCTTGATCATCTTTGGAAACGACAGGCAAAATGTCGAGGAGGGAACGAAAAACTTGCAAGAGCCGTCGGAAATGTATAACTCCGGTTCACAATGGAGCAATCGTACGTATAATGCACATCTGCTCATGGAATAACGTCGAGCTGACTCACAATATCAGTACAGGCTCTGTACTAGGAGTTCAACGATATGCATTCCGTCAGTTGCCGTGCGTATTTATGTTGCAACCCCAACCCCAACCCCCTCGACGAATCCTTTTCTCTTTGAATTGCTATTTCTAAATATATTGTACTATCTCCGTTTAACCAGCATTTTTGATGTCGATGGATATATGTACAGTTGGAAGTGACAACTGTAGTTCAAAAACCTGCCAATTTGAATCCTCAACATGCTTTATTTGGGTTTTGGAGGGCCCGGTATAGCTGGCTGCGCTGGTGGACTTGCAATTGCAGTGCTCCCTGCTGCGATTGACGCCACTTGTGACAGAACATAGTGCGGTGGAGGGCTGTAGGCCCCCAAGGGCATCTCTTGAGACTGAGAATTTGCTGGGGGAGGCTCAACGTTAGGGGTGTACGGAGGCGCCGGTGTACTCCAGTTGTTCTGCGTATTGCCACCCAATATTCTGAGCTCAATTTGGGGTCCTGGCGTGACTTGCCCTAGGGCGTAGCCGAGAGCCTTAGCACTCATATTTCTCTTCAAAATGTGGGAAATCAAATTGCTCTTGCCATTTTTCCTTCTCAATCGAGACTCAGAGTGGTCCGATAGCGATTTTTTTGCCTTCCTCTTCCCGATCCAATAGCAAATTCCTAGCATTACTACCAACGGTATGAGGCCCGCAGCGATAAGCACAGGCTCCGCAGCAGTTCGTGAATTACTGCTGCCTGGGGGATACCAGAGTCTTGTGGGCGAGCCGTCCCTACTGGCCTTGGCCTTCTCTGAGACATTGTAGGTGTGGGGTCCATGTATTTGACTTGTGTGGGATAAATAAAATACCTAGATTGCGGGGTTAAAATAATTAGCTTTGCGCGGCATTTTGCTGTGGATGTAGCCTCACTCAGAGAGAATACTAGGCGCAAGGCTTGGGTGGTTAGGTCAAAGCGCAATAGGTGATTACCCTGAGGGAGACTGGAAAGGCGACCAACAGCAGCATGTCATATTCCAATATAAAGGGAGAATACCCATGGACACTTCCCAGAAAGCAGTTGACGAATGCCACTCCCAACAGCATAGTCGAGGGTCTTTCACCGCTGCTGATAGTTGTACGCTGTATGCCGTCAAACCCGCTGGTTCACAGCCGCGAGATGGGTGCAAAAGGATTTCAGTTGAGCGTTGAGTATAGGGGAGATGCTGTAAGAACGTCACATATGAGCTTGTAGCCGGGCAAAAGAGCCACAAATTTACGTACAGTAAAGGACATATTTGCGTTCGCGCAGGATTTGTGAACTTGGGAGGAAAACTTGAATGACCGTGGGGGCATCTTGAGGCCTCGACTCTTTACATAAGTCGTGGAAACTCCGCGGCTTCAAGCTGTACTTGATAAAGCATTAGAATGCGACACTCAAGTGATCATCCTCCTTCTAACCGGGAGGAAGTTCCAGGAGCTTCAATGTGGTATAAATTTCCGTTATGAAGCCCCTCAAGTAACATATAACTTCAGGACCATTTCGACTAGTCCTTGTATCATAATGCACACATAGCTCTGCCTAGCAATGCTATCGTTTGGGAAAGGAGAAGTAACGAGATGGATGCTTAAATCACTCATCAAAGCGTTGCATTGGTAGCATGAGTCAATGAAATGGTGTTGTGCATGCTTGTGCCACGGGCACAGGCAATAATATAATGCAACTTATTTAGTGACCGACTTGTACTAAGGCATGGGTATAAGGGACTTAGTGTTATGGTGTGGTGGTAGTAAACACATTTGAATATACGGGGGGAGGCTGATCCTGAGTGGTATATCGAGTCACCGACCGCTGGAGATTTGTTCTTCCCAGGCCCCCAATCTGTTGACCCAACCCCGATATCTGCTCCTGAATATTCGTCAACACATGTGCAATCACTGCAGCGTCTTGCGGCGCATCCGTCCCGAACTGGTTTGCTCGCTGTGCAACGGCTTCGAGGTTCCGGTTATCAAACGGATATCTCGCCCCAGTTGACAGTTCACGCTGGATTGGACTTAAGCTTTCTCGGGCACCAGCTCTGAAGTAGTGTAAGACGGCGAGGAGAAATCGCTGGCTGGGTATGACTGTGCTTGTAGATTTGTCTCTAAACAAGAATCATATGGTTGATCTTGACCGCCAGCACTGGAAATCCAGTGGCGTTGACGGCGCTTCACTATAAGGATCGCAGCAGCGATGGCCAATACTACCGCAGCCAGTGTTCCTCCGACTGAGATGCCAATGACTGCGCCTATGGGAAGCGATGTTGACCGTGTTGGGGCAGTCAGCAACTCGGGCGACCCAATCTCTGGGTCCCACCTGGAATGACAAGCTACCATAAGTCGATTGTTCACGGGAATAATAGGAGATTGGCTGGTACGTACGTAAATTCGGCACCGTCAAAGTTCACATAGTTTGGATCCCCAGTTTCAAAGGGGTAGGCAACAATCTCAAGTCGATGCCAAGTCTGCAACAGGCTGGAGAATGCGATTACTGGGACCTTGTACGCATATTCGTTATCAAGGCTGTTGGGGATATGGCGGATTTGAGAAGGCTCATTGACATCAAGGCTCAGGCTTGCCTCCGTGGCCATGCTGTTGGAGAGAGTAAAATAGACCTGGATGGCAGAACCTGGTGGCGCAAGCAGAATAAATCAAAGATATACAATGGTATGTAAGCAGGACATATACATACCGTAGAAGTCAACTAGTATAGACCGTCGCACATTTCCCGAATGATTGGTGGTAGCGGTATAAGTACCTCGATTGACGTTTGCCCTGTTTGGCATGGCCAAAGAAAAAGCGGTTCCACCGTCTTGATTCATCCACATCCCGTTTGTCTGCGGAAGAAAAACAAGGCGAGACAGTGCAGGATGGCCCGCTGACCAAGGAGTGCTGCCAACTGCGTCTGCGTCTGCATCGTCCAGTGTGACGTTGGTGGGTACACAGAAGCATGAGACGATTAGTTGACAGAGGATCCAACTTAGATGCAGCGTCAACGTGCGGGACGACATCTCCTAGGGTGACAGAATAAAGGTGACAAAGAGGAAAGCTATGTGGAGAAACGGCGGTGGGATATAAAAGAGTGTGGTTGGGCCAAGGATGAAAAAGAAAGAACCAGACTTTGGGCACAAAGTCGAATCTCGATATCCACGGTAGTGTGTGCACTGTTATATGCAGCATGGTATCAGACGTATCGCCATCCTCGACAGATGGCACAGTTGAGAAGAGCTCACCGCTGATAATCTCACTGCATCATGCACAAAGAACCTGCTTATATATCAACTTCTAAGTAAAGTGCTAAATATACTTGATCACTTGGAAGTTAGAGGTCAGCAGGTACCACACACAGCTCATCTTTGCTCCGTTGATTTATGTCAGCCTTTTTAGGCGCAAGAACCCCGAGCTAGCACCACTTGATCCTGTTCTTGCACACTTGGGTCATCGGCAGCAGGCTCAGATACACCGGTACTGATAAGCCTGCAGCATATTTCAATCCCGAAATTGCCGTGTCTCTTTGAGCCACAAGCTAGAGTATGCAGACTGTGACAGCTGTAGTTCAACCAGGTAATGATATGCGTGGGCGGGCGCTTAATTGAGAATGAACTTGCTCGACGGTTTTCTGATACCTTAGCGTGTAAGTATGTAGCGTTTGCTTGCAATGTCTAACAATATGTGAAATGATCTATGGTTTCTGTTGTACGGCAACTGAGCCAGAGATTGGTAAATTAGGGAGCAAGGCTTGCGGCGGCGAGTATCCGGGAGGAGGGTAATTGGCAATACTTTGGGTCGATCTTCGCCCCAGGTTGGCTCCTCCTTGGATCCCAATCTGCTGACCCAATCTTCGTATCTGCTCCTGAATATCCCTCAGCACCTCCGTAGTTGCACCACCTTCCTGCGGCCCATCCAACCCAGGCTGGCCTGCTCTTTGAGCAACGCCATCGAGGGTCCCTGTTATCAAAAGTATCTCTCGCCGCAACTCGTCGGCCCGACTGTGGTCTATGCAACCTTGAACCTTCTCAGCCACAGATACCAGGTCAGCTGGCTGGAGGTCGCTGGCTGGGTATGGATGTGCGAGGAAGCTTGCCTCAGAATCTGTTTTGAAAGTGTCCTTCTGAGTCTGACTCTCTACGCTGCGGCCGCGGTCACGTCGCCGGCGCTTGGCTCTGACGATCGCTGCAGCGACGACTGTTACCACCACAGCCGTGCACGCGGCTGAGATGCCGGCGGCTGCGCCTATAGAAAGTGACGTCGTCGACGCAGTAGCTGTCGAGCCATCCAAGGGTTGAGGCATCCCTTTCTCAGGATCCCACCTAGAATACCAAGCTGCCGTGAGTCAAGTGACTCGGAAGGATGTAAACGAAAAGAAACGCACGTAAGCTCAGCATAGTCAAAATTCATGTAGTTCGGTCTATCAGAGGGAGTGGCGACGATCTCAAGCTTGTGCCACGCCTGCTCAAGGTCGGAGAGTTGGACGACCGGGATTTGATAGGCATAGTTGCTGGTAAGGGTGCCATTTACATGGCGTATTTGACGAAGCTCAATGCCGTCAAGACACACATCTGCTTCGGTGGGTGCATAGTTGGAGAGAGTAAAGAAGAGCTGAATGGCAGAACCTAGTAACGCAAATGAGGACGCAGCGACACAAACATAGAATTGGGATGAGTAGTATACTTACCATAGAAGTCAATGACTATGGAACGCTTTACAGTTTCAAAGGATTCGTTGATACTAGCAGTGAAAGTACCCTGACTGGCATTGTCCGGGTTTGGATTAAAGGGAAATCCTGTAAGTCCACGCGAATTAAGGATAACAGGCACACGCGTCGTTACAGACACAACCATTGTCCGTGTCTGAATGCGGGTGCGAACTGGGGCGAGGCTGGTAACTGTAACCGTGGCAGGGGTCTCCTGGGGTGCAGTTTCAGTGACAGTCTCGGTGGCAGAAACGGTGTTGTCGAGGAAAACGGTGTTGTTGACGAAAACGGTGTCGGTGGCATAAACATCAATCCTGTCTTCACCATCTTGGTTCGTCCATATCCCGTTTGTCGGTGGCTCAAAAGAAAGGCGAGACAGAGTGTAACGGCCCGATGGGAGCAGGACATTGTAAGACACGTCTGCGTCGTCGATTGTAACATTAATGGGTGTGCACAGGCAGAGGTTGAAGCTATTTAGCCAGCCGGTCAGAACAAAGATAAGCAGCACGGATGGCGTCTGGGAAGACATATCCCTGCACCTTAAGGACGGGGAGTGAGAGTAAAGCAGCGAGAGCAAGAAGCAAACTAGGACAGGACACTAAGTGTCAGCGTCCGCTGCTAGTATATCTACTGTATGTTGGAAGATGATGAGCGTGGCAGTCCGCAGTATTCATACTACCATCTTTTGGATTAACAGACGACGGTCATTGAGAAGCAAGCTACATCAATGCATCAGCCCTCAACATGAAGCCTAATATAACTCTATGACTTCTGATGCATGACACTCCATATTAAGCTAATAGTGCGACCGCCTGCGTCGCCCATCGATTTACATCAGTAAATGGGCATTTTAGTTTCCAGAGCTTTTTCTGACCAAAAGACCTCACGAAACCTTGAAAACCCCGGAAACCCGGCGACTCAAAAACCTTCCAAAACCTAGGTTCATTTTCGCGAAACTGAGATGAGTTTGGCTCACGCATGAGTATTATAGGAATCAATCTCGGACGTTCGTAAACCGAAAAGCAGATAAGAATACATCTAGATATGAGGTGGTTTCCAGGCCGGGTTTCCGAGGTTTCCCAGCTTTATTTTCAGGAAACCTTGTTACCAGCAGAAAACCGGAACTTAAAATGACTTGAGTGATGTGTGTGAAGTGTTGGTTACCTCAAAGTTAACCTGAGGATGACTTGGATGGTGTTGAGGGTAGCGATCCGAGTTATTAACATGGTAGGCATTTACCTAGCTATAACAACTTGATTTCCAAAGGTCTTTCGGAGTCTGCTGCCACTGAAACTCCGACGCGGAGGGAAGGCCAGCCTGCTGATCCGTACAGGCAAGTAGACGGTATATAAGTAACGTGTCGCGTTAGAAAGGAGAACGCGCGTCGTACCGTCGGCTTTGATTTTTGTGGCCGCCAAGCAACTTTATATGTGGAATGTCAGTCATTTTCCAATTTAACACAACGGCGGTGGTGAAGGACGTACTATACAATCCATTACCGAGGGTACTATCTGCTTCGAAGTTTGCCAGCCTTCTTTGCTTGCGCCGCGCGAGGTTTCAGACGATGGCCCACGGCGGGCGCTTAATTATGCGGCCAAGGACGCACCAGAAAAAAAGAATCCAACTTGATGTCGACTCATCATCTGGGAATTTCTAAAGCAGGCACAAAGCTCATCCACATTGAGTACCAACATACATTTCACTTTTTTCGTTTTCTGCTGCTTGTTGACTGAGGCTGACAGTAGTAGTATATAAATTACAGTGAATAGTCAGGGGGAGGGTGATCGGGAGTGCTCCGAGTTGCCGTCCGCCGCAGGGCGGCTGTTCCTGCTCCTTGGGAGCCAAGCTGCTGACCTATTTTCCGTATCTGCTCCTGAATATCACCCAACACCTGTGCGATCCCGACAGTATCCGAGTCTTGCGGCACATCCAGCCCAGCCTGCAAGGCTCGTTGGGCAACAGCATCGAGACTCCCCGTTATCGAAGCGATTTCCTGTTCCAGTGAGTCGCTGTCCCGGTTAAATTCCAACCGGACCTGGGCCTTCTCAGGCTCAGGTGCTGGGGCGAGAACGGTGCTCGGTGGGATATCGTCGAACGGGTATGGCTGTGTGCGCTCGTTTGCGTCGGATTCTGAGCGAGGGGGTTGGCCGGGGCCGCATATTCTAGATAGCCAGTGGTATCGCCGGCGCTTGACTATGATGATGGTAGCTGCTGCTGCCAGCAGCACGACGGCCGATGCTCCTCCTGCTGAAGCTCCAATGATCACACCTCGCGACGGGGCTGTCACGCAATTGGCACTGGACGAAAGCAGCTCCGAGGGCGACCCTTTCTCTGAATCCCACCTGAGTTGCCCAGGTCCGTGAGTCTCGTGTCCACAAAGGATGGAAAGGATAAGTGATAGATTTGGCAACGCACGTAAATTCGGCATAGTCAAAGATCACACTGTTGTTCACCTCAATGCCAAAGGGAACGACGGCGATCTCGAGCTTGTGCCAGGCCTGCACCAGGCCGGGGAGCCCTAGCACCGGGTATTTGTAGGAAATCTGGGCGTCGCGGTTGGAGGCGGCATGGCGGATTTGCCACGGTTCATCACCGTCGAGGCTCACGTCTGCGTACGTGTTTACCAAGTTGGAGAGAGTAAAGAAGAGCTGGATGGCCGAGCCTAAGAGTATGTGGATTAGATGCGATGCATATAGATACAAGGTAAATATCCTTACCGTAAAATTCAATAGATATTACACGCCTCTTACCCCCGGAATGGCGGGTGCTAGCGGTGAAAGTGCCATGATGGAGTCTTTCGAGGTCTGGATTTCCCAGTTGAAGCATCGATTGCGATTCACTTTGATCCGACCACATCCCGGTTTTCTGCGGAAGAAACGTGAGGCGAAATAGGGCGGTGGGTTTCATGCTGTCGGCGTCGTCGATTGTGACGTTGCTGGGTACACATGAGCATAGGCCAACTAGCCGGCAGATCAGAGCACAGACATGCAGCACGGTCCACTTGCGAGAAGCCATATCCTGTAACCACAGATGAAAAGGGTGGGGGGATGGGAGAACCAAATTATAGTTGCGAACACTCAAAATATACGGCTACTATATACTAATCCGTAACATAGCAGAGCATAAAAATTTTATCAGACATTCGATGCACCAGCTTTCGTTGAAACAGATATTCCCAAGTTTAACGGTGATGGGAGTAGGTCTATTCTCATCCCATCACCTGAATCAGATTTCCACAGATACTTCTCAGACTTCGAACGTCTCGGTGCATCAATGGCTCAATGTGTCTTTGTACTCATGACACTGGTTGGGAACTTTGAGCTACCGTACAAGGTCTGTGAGGGTCTGTGAGTCTGTGACCTTGTGCGCGGCGCCTACTACAACTTCAGAGAGATCAAGGGGCCAGCAGCCTGAGTGCGGGCATGGGTGAATCGGCGGAGAAGCCGAGAGCGCCAAGCGACGCATCCACTGTGCATCTGTTGTTCAAGCTTCCCCCTCGTGAAATCTGTAAATAGCAGAGCATTTGTAGCAGGAATGGTAAGCTCTATCAATACTTGTGCATCTTTTCCTTTGACTGAACAACACCATGCAGTGTATTAAACTGGCAAAGCCAAATTCCCCTCTGTCGCCGAATCTGCATAGCTTGTGCCCAGCCTTGCTTCGTGATCCGCGTACTACCCATGGGCATTATTCCTTGCACTCGCAAACTGGCTTCATCAACTTTCTCTTGCACAAAGACCATCAGTTTCGAACAGTCTTGGTTTATTCTTCTTTCAGCCCGGTCAAACGATGGTATTCTTCTCATCAGCCTGCTCATGTGCAGTCAGATATACTACGCTTAAGAGTTCTTCCGTCCGCCTCTTTCTAGGACAAGTAATGACCTTGTGGCAAAGACAAAAAAATACAAAATACATTCCAGGAATGGAAAGCTCTCGATTCCCAAAGGTCCATAGTATCACCATGCAGAAAAAGCATCGCCAGTGGCAAACAAACTGCAGCACAAAATTGCGCCCCTCATCCGAGTCCTGCCATCGAGTCTGATGTGCTTGCCCAGCTGCGAGAGCCCGAAGGCGTGCGAATACAGTAGTACCAAGTACTACAATGTTTCTGCAGAGGAACCAAGTTCGTGGTGAATTCCTAGCTAGCTACACACCTCACCTCCCGGTGTAAAGAGACACGCGAATCCTTACACATCGCCCAAGCCGGTTCTACAATATAATAATAACATAATAATACAAATCAACGCACAACGAATCAAGCAAGGGGCTATAGTACATACAAATCGCTCAGGAATCATATCATATCGCATCGTATCACATCGAGAGCATCCAATCCACAGGCATAGTGGGGGGGCCAAAAAATATAATATAAAGGTACAGAGTCCCACCGCGAATAACCGTTTCTTTCGCCAAGCTCACAGCTCTACCTCCACGCACACCTCAACTCAAGACCCAACCCTCCCAAGCCCAGCCCGACTCTCCACATCAGCCATCACAATCGTGCCCCCGGCCGGATTCGCATTCGCATCACCCGTCCTACCCCCCGTAAAACTCCTCAAAAACGCCGGCCTGGTGAGGTTGCCCAACAGCCCTCCACCACTCGGAGCTGGTTCCGTAGCACCCTCCGTAGCCGCCGCCGCAGGGGCAGCAGTAGTAGCAGTAGCGCCCTCCGCCAACTTGCTGTTGCTGTTTGGCGTCCCGACGGGGAGCAAAGGCGGCGCGGTCGTTATCCTCAACAACGACGTATAAGCTAGCTCAAAAAGTCAGCGACGCACACACCAAACTCAATAAAAAAGACCAACGTTGTCGGCAAACAGGACAGAACCATCCCTTGGCTTTACGCTTCCTTCTCTGATTCATGATCCCCCCCGTGGTAGTCGTCACCGTCGGCGCAGCAACAGTCGCAGCAGCCGCATTACCTTCCGCATTAGCCGCCCCCCCAACAGCATCCCCACCAACCCCCGCATCATCCGCCGTCTGCGTGATATTCCCCCCCGCGCCAAACTCGACCATATTCAGCGCACACTCCTTGCACGCGACGAGATGGCGGCACGGCAGTAGCACAACCTCGCGCGGGGAGCTCAGGCACAGCAAACACTCTTCCGTCTGCACATCCCCCTCGGCTTCCGCCTCGTGCGCGATGGGTGGGTAATTGCTGTGCGCAGGGGTAGCAGCGGGAGGGGGTGTGGCAGCAGAGGTGGTGGTCGAGCTCAGCCCGAATATCTCGTGCAGGTGGAAAGTGTGCGGACCGATCGTCGCCTCGCGTTTCACGACTTTGACGACCCAGGGACGGGTGTCGGGTTCCTCTTCCTCTTCTTCTTCGGCGGCATCTTGCGGGGTAGACGGTGCGTCTGCGTCGTCGGGTTTCGCGTCTGCTACGCTTGCTTCGGCAGCAGCAGGGGGCAGCTTGGGAGCAGGGGGAGGTCCAACACGGACGACGTGCAGATATGTAACTTGTTCGTTCGGTGCGGCCAGTTCCGTGCCTTGTTCATCCAGGGCCACAAGCTTGATGGTGATCTTCACCCCATCTTCTTCCGCAATCGTAGGCTTATTAACTGGGGCTTCGGCTGGTGCGGCAGGAGGGGTAGGATCGGCGACGGGCGAAGTGGGCTGGGCATCTACCACTGCCAACGCAGGGCCGGCGATGGTGCGATTGGCAACCGGCTTTCTGAACCTGAATGCCTGTGTGAAGCGGCGTCTGTGGCGGTGACTGGTGGGTTCGGAGGCGGAGACCGGGGTGGGAGCGCGGTAGTCAGCTTCGGGGGGTGGGAGTGTGAGAGCACTGGCGGGGTCGGGGTGGTGCTCAGTGGGGGCTTTTTCGAAGCGGGCAAGCTCGATGACGGCGCCGTCGTCGAGGGTGAGGCGGCGGTTGAAGCCTGCCTCGACGACTGCCTCGAAGATGAGGAGCTTTGCGTGGGGGTGGTGAGGCGGTACGCCGGGTGGGGCGTCTGGGTGGTTCTTGGGCAGGAAAACGTGGATGTGGATGCCGACTTTGGGGGCGTCGCAGTCGTATTCGAATTCCAAACTGTGCTGGAGATGGTGGGCCGAGGCCGAGGTGAGCGGGGCCAGGGGAGAGAGACGGATAGACGGCCGCTTGAGGTTGACGAGGGCTTGGAGGGTGGTTGTGGGTTGCAGTGGCTGTTGTAGCTGTTAGATTGGACGAGGTAGAAATGAATAGACTTGCGTCTTTGCTCCTATCGATCCAGGCTGTGACGACGTCGGGGGTCAGCTCGTCGGTGACAACCTTTTTGTCGACAACGGCGGTCCAGGCTGGCCCGCTTGTGACAGCACCGATGTTGGGTCCGAACAGCGGCTCGAGTGCTTTACGATCTCGAGCGGTGGCATTTCCATTGATGTCGTTTAGAGGCAGGAGATGGTCGATCCCGCCGTTGCTGTTTGGGTGCGGGGTGCTGGCAGTGGCGGTGTCCCGGCCCCTGCGACCGCGGGCCCATTGCAGCGAATCTGCAGGCAGTCAGAGGATGGCAGGAGGGCAGGGAGAGACGACTTACACCAGTCGGACAGACTCATCGTTGGAAGAGGAGAGTCAAGTGTGAGAGACAACAACAACAACAAGCTTTGATCGGGACAAGTCTCTTTGCCTCCGCAGTCTGGACGGCAAGTTCATGCCGTCCAGGAAAACAAAGCGAGAGTGTTCTCAGCGAGATTCTACAGCTCTAGGTCAGGCCTGGCTTGGACAGCCATGACAAAGTTGAGATATACATCTTCGTTCCTATGCAACATCTCGTGTTTGACGGCAAAGTGCGGTGACAACTTGGCCCTTTGTGGGCGCTGCCCTGGCATCACTCACCGCAGCCAACTCTCTCCGGCTCCCGTTGACCGCAAGCCCTAGACCCCCTACTTATACCGCACCCCTTTCATTCTGCTCTAATCTTTACCTCTTTTTTTTTTCTTTTTTCTTTCTCCTTCTCCAATGTCTCGAACAACTCTTTCGCGGCGACTCGTCGCCCTCCAGTCATTACTCCTCCTCCTCGCAACCAATGTCAGCGCCCAAGCGACCGTCGACACCCCCGGCCAGCCTTCTCGCACTGGTGTCCCAGGAGGCTTTGAGATCGTCGGAGAGAGCTTTGTTAGCGCAATGATGGTACGCCTGTCAAGTTCAGGCCCCACCGCCCGTCCTGACCGCTCCACAGATATTCTTGGGCACAGAAGACAAGGTCCTGTTTGTCGATAAAGTCGAGAACAACCCTACCCAGATCAACAACCACCCAGCATGGGCCTCTGGTGCGTGAATTTCCCCTATCACCCTCCTCAAAACTGACTGTCCTCGCAGAGTGGGCAGTGGGAACCGGCGAACAGCGTGCGATGGACATTGTCACAAACTCTTTCTGCGCCGTACGTCTGTTCAATTCTCCCACAGCACCCAACCCAACCTTTTTCTACAGGGCGGAAACGTGCTAGGCAACGGAACATGGCTCAACGTCGGCGGAAACCTCGGCGTCACCTTCGCCAGCATGCCGCACGAAGACCAAACCGGCCAGAGCGGTCCCTATTTCAACGCAGATGGTCGAACAGCGTACGTACCTTGAAACATTGAGTCACACAAAAGTACTTACACTGTTCCGCTTTTAGAATCCGGTAAGCAAGGATATTCGGAGGCTTATGCCCGGCTATGCTCACATGTCCCTAGCATGCTCGACCCTTGCGACGACAGCACCTGCGAATGGTCCACATCGCCCGTGCCCACTAGCGAACGCTGGTACCCCACCCTCGAGACCCTCCAAGACGGCTCCATCATCATCGTAAGCCCCTTCCATCCACACAACACCCTCCGCTCACCCCACCCCAGCTCGGTGGAAGCATCGACGGCGGCTTTGTGAACAACATCGAGCGCGACAACCCCACCTACCAGTTCTTCCCGCCACGTCCCAACGGCGACGACCCCAACCCCAACATCCGTGCCGCCATCCTCGCCGACACCCTCCCCGCCAACCTCTACCCCCTCACCTGGCTCCTCCCCGACGGCCGCCTCCTCGTGCAGAGCAACTGGGCCACCGCCATCCTCAACTACGAAACCAACGAAGAAGAGCGCCTCGACGACATCCCCGATGCCGTCCGTGTCTACCCCGCCAGCGCTGCCAGTATCCTCCTCCCCCTCCGCGCCAAGGACGGCTACAAGGCCACCATCCTCTTCTGCGGCGGCACCAACGCCCAGACCGAGAGGTAACGTATATGCTTGTCCCCTGGGATCTGTTGCTGATTTTGTGTTTAGGTGGGGTTCGGGAGATTTCATCCCGGTAACGTTTGATGCCTCGCCAAGCTGCGTTAAGATTACACCGCTCGAGTCGAGGTCGTACGAACCCGAGGATCCGCTCCCGCAGGCGCGTGTCATGGTCAACATGATCTACCTCCCCACCGGCAAGATCCTCACCATCAACGGTGCCAGCAAAGGTACTCTCTCCCCTCCATCCCAAATCGTACGTATGCTGACCGTTTGTAGGAACGGCTGGGTACGGCAACGACACCTGGGCCCTAGGCCACTCGTACGCGGACGAGCCGCAGTACACACCGCTCATCTATGACCCCGACGCCCCCGCCGGCAGCAAATTCACCAGCGAAGGTCTCTCGGCAAGCGAGGTCGCGCGGATGTACCACAGCGTTGCGGTACTGCTCCCTGATGGGAGCGTGATGGTGTCTGGCTCGAACCCGAACCCGGATGTGATCAGGGAGGGCCCGTACCCGACTGAATACCGCACGGAGATCTGGTACCCGACGTGGTACCGTGAGCGCCGCCCGCAGCCTCGCGGCCTGCTCGCGCAGCTGTCGTATGGTGGCCCGAGCTTTGATATCACGCTCGATTCTGAGGATCTGTTTGGGGATGTGGAGAATGTGAAGAGTGTGCAGGTTAATGTTGTCCGACCTGGGTTCAGCACGCATAATATGGTTGGTCCCCTTCCCCTTATCTTATCTTTGGAGACCGTGCTAATTCATTGTGTGTGATAGAATATGGGCCAGCGGTTCTTGGAGCTGGAGACGTCGTATACGGCGTACGCGGCGAACAAGAGCGCGACGATCCATGTAGCGCAGATGCCGCCCAACGCGGCGCTGTTCCCGCCTGGTCCCGCGCTTGTGTTTGTTGTTGTGGATGGGGTGCCGAGTGTGGGCAAGATGATCATGGTTGGGAGTGGGCAGATTGGGGAACAGCCGGTTGCGCAGGCTGCGAGGCTCACGGCGGCGACTGTCGTCCCTGCCGAGGGTGGCAATGGGAGTAATAATGGGAGTAACAATGGGGGTAACAATGGGAATGGTGGGAATAAGGGGAATGGGGCGGGCAGGCTGGGGATGGGTGTTGGGGTGCTTGTGGGAGCCGTTGGGCTGCTGTTTGGTGCGCTGTGGTAAGAGTGCTGGCCTCGGTGTCGACCGGTTTGATGCTGCGCCATGGACAAAAAGTGCACCGTTCGTTTTATGGTATTTACTACAACAACTACTGCAACTACGACTACGACTTACTACATTTAAAATGTGTTTTTGATACTTGGTTACATGGATCTACATACATACCATCTACATACCTACCTTGTCGCTCGTTTTTTATAACCTACGTATATTAGGTACATGTCAAGTAATTGGCGGACATATACTATTATTTTATTTTCCTGTGGATGGATGGATAGGTTTGGATCTGTATCTGAGTCGAGGAGAGGAGAGGGGTTTTGTTGATTTATGGTTTATCGTGTGTCATGCATGGCCCTGGGCCCTGGGATTGGGATTTCGACTCGGGTTGGAACAAGGGAGACCTCGTTCTCGTCAGGCTAGGCGCCAAGGTGTATATGAATTATCCCACTGCCGTGTTGTTTCATAATTACGTTTCCTTTTGATTTTTTTTTTCATCTGCGCAATTCTTGGCTAGCTCTTGCGGTGCCGAGAAAGGTCTGTTGGTTGGCCTTGGTTGTTTTCATGAGGTCTTGGGTCTCCGATGGGCGGCCTCGAGGGAGGCTCAGCCTGCCAGCGCTCCGAGGCAACGTTCGACGTTCGACTTTCATACCGTGGCTCGCAAATAACCTACGGGACCCTGGTAGACCCTGGTCCCACGCACTGTGTGCTATGCGGAGAGCCCCTGGGTCAATTCTGTCCCTGTGGCTGTAGACGCTCATACGACTGTCCTGTGCTCAGTGTGCTGCCTGTTCGCCGGCGAAAGGGCCCTTAGTGCATAAGCCAGTGGGTCCAGGAATCGTGGTGGGTTTGGCACGAGGATAAGGGTAGCTTGGAACGGATGGACATACTACTGTGTATGGTGCGCTTTCAACCCTCTTCTTGTCAATGTACGGTCTTATCTTATCATCTACGCATGTGCACCCGCCCGACTACTACCGAACGGTGATGATACAGTACTAACATAACACCAGTGTGCTAATGAGCTCAGCAGTTGTGCACCGCATATTGCAGAGTTTGAACAAGACCGCTACGACCCCCAAATGCCACTTTGATCTTAATCCCAATCCTGCACTTGCCGGTAGCGTGCCGTGGCCCTGCGTTGGCTGTTGTGGATGGGTAGCAAAAGTGTAGGGGAAGGATGGTCATGATTTGATTTGATTCGAGGCCCGGAGCAGATTGTCTTGGAGGTAGGTACCGGCGCTTAAACCGCGAGCATAATTCCTGTTTCGGATAGGGGTACGCACTGCGAATGATCTGAACAATGCGGGGGGTAGACTCAGGATGGATAGTGTGAAGTTGGGTAGTACGGAGTGGTCACGGGTGTGCTGGTTCTGGCCTCCTGCTGGGCTGTGGTGGTGGGGTTAGTGGGCGCGTGTAATTGCAAAGCTGCGACGACCGCTTTAGGTGTGTGGCGTTGTCCTGAGGTACACAACCATGTGATGCTGGGAGGGGTTTGTGTGACTCTGGTTTATAGATTATAGCCACTGAACAGATTCTGATTAGAACGGCTAGGTTCTGGAAAGAGTTCCTCATGGGAAGCACTTGATGCCCAGAATCGACAAGGTTTATGATGGCATACTATATTATCGAAGTTATGCTGGGGTTGGGTCTACTTGGCTATTATTAGGAAGATGTAGATGAATTCTGATGTCACACTTCGATTTTTATCCCGTTGTGGTTCTAAAGGGAATGGTTGCTGAGAGTCGGGAGACCCAACAGATGCAACAGCCCCACTGTGGCCGACAGAAGCTCAGACAACATCCTAATTTCCTACTCACACTCGTAGCAAAATACTTTGGCAGTCTAAGCGCCGGAGACGACCGTTGCCTTTCTGGGTTCGAGACTCGATTCTGCCCTCTTGTCAGCTCAGGAGAGCAGCAACGTAAGCGCAACCAGCCTTTCGCTCAAGTATCATCGTTTCTCCATCTCCTCCCACCAAAAGATCCACAGGTGGTTGATAATCTTAATGTGTAATCACGATGTCCTTGCAGATTTTGATCATTCGACAGATATCAAAGGCTATTCTTACTCATGAGAGTGGGTATATAATACATTACCAGTGCAGCCAGCAGTGTTTCCTCGCTTACAGCTTACCTCCTCCGCACATTCGATGTACCCTTTTATTGCCTTGTATTCCCAGCTCACGCAACCCGGAAAGTTAGACCCCCCATCAGCACTGGTGCACAGTCCACCGCCGATCGCTGCCCTCGTCTTTGTGATTATCGCCGGGGCGCTCTGCCTCGAGATCGCCACTGCCGTTCTGTCTGTGCTGGCAGGTCAAAAGCGCCGACATCCGAGTCAGCTGGGGAGCGACGAAGGTCGAGATGAAGTATTGGATGACTCGAAACAATACACACCCACGGCTACCGGGAGTCCTGGTAGCTTCAGATCCAGACACACACACAGAGGCAGCCGCGCACCTTCAATTCATATGCCACTGCACCTGTCTATGGTCGACAACCGGAGCTATGGGACAGACATTGAGCGCCACGGGTGTCGAGCATGAACAAGTTTGGACATTCGACATCGACTTCAGCTTTGTACTTCCGAGTCTGGATGCAGAATCAACTTTGTCAGTATGGTGTACAGCCCCGCGCGATTAGATTAGATCTGGTTCGTGGATGTGCCACACAGTCGATAGCGCGCTCCGCCGCGACTGCAACAGATTACATTTGCCTCTGCCCATCGCCTGGCAGCTCGACGCGACCGAGCCAGTGGAGGCAGCCAGCTGTCCCCGCGGACTACTCCAACTTGAACGGTTTTGTCCGTGCTAGCAGGCGGTCGCAAGCACTCAGAACTACGGACAATAGCTAGTATTCTAGAAGTAATCGGGCACCTTACTTTTTAGGTTAGTTGAAACGATGAAGGGACTCGGATGGTGAAATCGCTTTCAAATTCACAACGCATTGTGACCGTGTTGCCCTGTACAGCTGGCAACGGCTCACGGCTCACCTCCCGGCGCCTCCCCTGAGTTTACTCGAACGATTCTTAGCAAGCTTAGTCCGTGGCAGTACTGCAACAGAGCTCTGTAGAAGGGGCCAGGCTGAGCGCTGAGCCCCATTGATGGATGCTTGCTCTTAATATTATCCAATGATTGATTACAGCATGTTTCAAAGGCTGTGCCTGTCAGAATCGTTATAATTACCGGAGCTCAAAGAGCCGGACCCTCAGATTCAGACACGGTGTTCACACTAGGCATGGCCGCAGGTCCCTCAGCCCTGTCTCTTGTCCCTGCCGCAATGTCCTTCTCGCAATGTCCCTGAACTCGGAGACGACGAGTTCTCAAGACTTTCTCAGGCTGTTGTGCAGTTCCGGGCAGTGCCTCAAGGGCGATTCTGAATTTCTGACCGGATCGAAAGTGGGCGCTCAACTTTTCACGGAACCTTGCCGACTTACGCATCATCAGAAAGGGGTCAGGCCCTTGTAAAGCCCTTAAAATTCCTATAAAACAGCCATGATATTGTCACGCCCGTTCAAAAGTCATCCTGCCCTCTTCCATCGTCACCCGCGATGCGCTCGGTACCCTTCCTTACAGCGTCAGCCCTCTTGGGACTCCATGCAATCACAATTGGTGTCCAATGTTCCCCGACCTTTCACTTTGAACCTTTGCACAAACAGGGGGAAATTTCATCTTTGACTCATGTGTCGGGAGGCCATTCATCATCCAAAGTGTACGGTTTTTCCACCTTCTCGAACTGTAACGCGTGCTGACGTGCTCTTTAGGCACCATCGATTTTCGGTCCCGGCTTGCAATACAGAGGATATCGAAAGCAAAAGAAACCTCATCATCGGGCTGGGGACGAGCCAGAGGTAGTCATCCCGATTAACTTCAACATCATCATGACAAACTAGACGGCAGAGGGAGGATACGTCACGTGTGTCCATTTCGCCTTCTTTGGTTCATTTACTTTGCATTTACAAATGATATTCACAGCGATGTACAAATAGAAACCCAGATGACCTTCCTAAACTCTGCATTTGCATTGGGGAATATCGTTTTTGAGCACAGCGGCACAAACAGAGTGATTAACGAAACTTGGTTCACGCATGTTGGAGTGGATGAACTGGACCCAGACAAGTGAGCTATATTTAACACCTCGTTAGCGTTGCGGCCATCTCACCGATATCGATATCCCAGAACGTTCGAAAGCGAGATGAAGGCAGCTCTTGGTACTGAGGACTCTCCCGGTGTTCTGGATGTATACAGCTCTGGGTCAGCACTTTTTATTGTTCAAAGCAACTATAACTGTACTGACAGTCCCATAGCCTCGGATGGTCGACCACAAGTGCAAGCCCAAATTCGAAAGTGGGATACATTACTCTTTTCCCGTTCCAATTCGCTTTGGGTGGGCTGGAGCTGGAGAAATTACGAGTTCAGGGCGACGGTGTGACGATGACCTGGGTCTCTTTCCCGGATGGTCTGTTTGAAAAGGCATTTTTGGGCTCTAACCTGGTTCACGAGATCGGTCACTGGGCAGGACTCTTCCACACTTTCACAGTGAGCTTCGTTCTCTGCGCAAGCCTTTTGCGGGTAAGCTGATTGAGTTTGTATAGACTCAGCAAGAGCCTGGAAGTTGCGAGGGGCCTGGAGACTACGTCCGCGACACGCCGGTTCAAGCATATGCTGCTCACCTCAAGCTGAGTGCTTTCGACACAACCTGTGTAGCACAAGACACGTGCCCAAACAATCCCGGTTCGGACGCAATTAGTGAGTCGCTTGTTCGAAAATATTGTCCAAGACTAATCAGTACTGTAAGATAATTACATGGACTATGCTCCGGAAGCGTGCAGAACTGAGTTCACACCTGGGCAGTTTAAGAGGATGAGGGACATTCTCAGCTTGTACCGGGATATTGAAACATAGACTTGGATTGCCATTTAATGCTCCAGCTTTCTAATTCAACAACAAAGGCTCAATAGATATTTCATTCCGGTAGTCGCACAATTGATACACAGTCTGGAGTCGCCTCCGAAAGCCGTTAAAACCAAAATTAACCTTGATCTCAGAATATGCACTGATCGTCGTCGAAGAGACGACCGCCCAACGTCGTGCCACCGTGATACCCGAATTTGTTGTGACATTTGTCTCAAGGTTGAACAAACAAAACAATGTTCAACGTCAAAGATTGAGCTGCCTAGTAACATTCATCCCACTTGTGCTTGTGAGCCCCACCGGCGGAACCTTTCGTTTTTGAGCGAGGATCCGCAACTTTGGAACTCACAATGAGGCCAAGGACAGTATGGCTGGGTGCAATCACCTTCGTTTTTTCTTTGCGCGCCAGAGGCCAATTTACCTCAGACTCGTCAGACATCCCACAAACAACCTTCGATGATCCCACAACAACAGTTGACGCCCCTCCAACAACTTTTGACCCCCCTCCAGTGACTTCCGAACCTCCCATCACGTCCGAGTTCAACCCTCCGCCTTCGCTGCCCTCCAGTTCAAGGGTTGTCTCACCACCACCCTCCAATTCCCTGCCACCTGTACCCAGCTCTCCCAACTCTCCCAACTCTCCAGGCGCATTTTCAAGTAGTGACTCTCGGACAACACATGAGTCGTCGCACTCGCTGTCTTTCGGTGCCGTTTCTGAAACCAATCTACCGGTACCTGATGAAACGAGTGTTCGCGAGATCACCAATTCACCAACCGGAAGCCCTCAGACGTCCAGTCCTGTTGGTGCGATTGCTGGTGGTGCTGTAGGCGGTGTGGTTATCCTTGCACTGGTGGGATTTGTTTTCTTCTGGTTTGCCACTAGACACCGCCGGAGAGAACGCAAACAGAGAGCGCTTAATGCGCAGGGCTACGATACCACCGCACATCAAAGAGTTGGAGTGGAGGAAAAGTCTAAAAGAGCAAGCCCCATTCTAGGATACTCAGACGGAGGCAACCAAGCCCCACCAATACGCAAGGGCCGTGGCCTTCAAGTTGGCGAGCAAGCTCAACAGTCCAACTTGGAATCAACAACAGAATCGTCAAGACAGGCCAGTTTGCCAATCAAGTCGAGATGGCCTTTTCAGGGTGGGGAGGGGATTCAGGAGCATATTGGTGGTGCGGAGATTCCCAGTCATCTACCAGAAAATGACCCCGAGCTTTCTGTTGGAGAAATGAGGGAGCAAATCCGGCACCTCAGACAACAGGTGACCATGTTACAAACCCAAAGCCTACCGGAGTTATCACCAAACGATGAACCTCCACCAGGGTATAGCAGCGTAGTACATGGCCATCGACTGACATTGATAGCTTGAAGACAATCTTCTTGGCAGAAATGTATAATTAGCCTAGTATGTTTGGATCTACCCGAAGAACAGGAAGCTGTTGAGAATCACATCTTTCTGATGCTACGGTCATTAGAACCACGTACATAAAGATCCTTACGGCTCTCTTATCAGAACGAAGAAATTTGGCCGAAGCCAAAGAGCAGAAACAACGATGATCAAAGACTGCGGTCTTAATCATGCTGACGGTTGAAGCCTAGCTTTCCGACATCATCCCAACCATCTCACGCAATGCACGCAAGCATAAGAAGTACGATGCAGTAGTACCACCTAATATATATAAGACTGGCTCCTAACGCACTTTACTCTGCCCTGGTCCAAAGTGCATTATTTCCATCCCCCCGGGCCACACCGTTTCTTCCCTCTCAATTGGCTTTGAAGTTTACGCATGCCGATCATGCTGCTTTGGCTATTTGTTTTTACCTGGCTGATTGGTATCTGCTTATGTCGACCTACAAATGTCACCATCGACGACTCGGCTGCGATGAATTACTTCCCATTGGGCCAGAGGAACTCGAGCGAGTTATCTCGCATTGCCTTTCTTCCACCAATCAACGGACTTTGGTCGAACCAAAATGGGGGATGTGGTGAATTCTTCCCGAAAGAGTTAATAGCCTTGAGCAACACAAAGGGGGCAACATACACGGCTACAACATCCCGCGCACCACGTATAGTCCGATCCATACTAATGGTGAGATATTCGAACTCTCCCTCTCATATACTTCGGAGGCTGACTTGGCATGTTGCATCAGGTTCTGAGATCCATCTGTATCTCACTCTATCCAACGAAGCACGCACCGAATGTGACATAGTCCTGGACAACATTTCATCTCACAAGCTCCGCCTTGCACCAGGCAGCTTGACAGAGCAATTTGCCTATCAAGTTCCAGTCGTCTCGTTCACTGGTTTGGACCAGACTTGGCACAAAATTGAGATCCAAGTCCTTGGATTCACTCGCCCCCGCCAAAATTATGTCAATTTTGATTATGCAGAATTCGTGTGCGTATAGGTCAACACTCTAGCTGTGCCCTATGAATATCGAGCTTACTCTGACACCTGATCCTTGAATAGATGGGATCCAGAGAAAGGGTCACCCGAGCTATATTCCACAATCGCCGGTGCGACTTCCGTCCAGACAGCACCGTCGATAGGCCCAATCGTTGCCATTGCGATTGGAGGGACACTGAGCGTAGGGGTTGCGATCATCTTGGCTACATACTGTATAGTCAGGCGCCGGCGCCTTCTATCTGCAACGTGTGTTTCCAGTGGTGGCGAGTCACATTCACATGTGCAGCCATACCCAGCCCACAATCTTCTACGTACGAGCAGCCCAGACCCGGTGTCAGAGAAATATCAACTCAAAGTCGCTATCCAAGCCCACAAAATGGAGCAGGAGATCCTTTTAATCGCTGGGAACCTTGAGGCCATCACGCAGAACGCCAGCCAAGGGGATGTGTGGCGGGAGCCAAGCAATAGGCTGAAGTTGACAGACATCCAAGAACAGATCAGGGGGTTGAGCCTCCAAATTAGAAACCTGCGACAAATTCCAGCCCTGGGATCAACTCTGACCACAAGCATCGCGGACAATCCTCCTGGATACACACCGCAAGCATCCTTGGCACCTCTACCAGTGGCGGTCATTGGGCCCTCGTAGTAACTATGTCATTTCTCAAGCTTCAGCATGGTATATCCTTAATCATGTACTTACAAGTATTAGTAACAAGTCAAACAATTAAGCGCCCGCGGAAAGAAATTAGCATGACGCTTGCTGATTCTACGTAAGCCGATGAGAGTGCCGATATGATCAACTGGAATTTCCAAGACTCGCGAGCAACCTCGCACTGGTGCTTGCTCTGACAGTCGGTTAGCTCAAAGCTAAATCACGACGTTGGACGCCTGCGTACGAGTTCTGACATACCCCGATGATTTTGGTTGGTAATAGTAATATTTCATTCAGGCTGACTGTCATTTTGTCTGAGGGTCAGGCCTTGAATGGTTCGCGCACAGAGTGGAGAGGTACCTACACGGGTGTCAATTCCTCGCGGATACCCGTGGCAAGAGATGAGTCCACTCCGCCTTGAGATTCGCACATCGCCAATGCCTGCTCGTACAGTGATATTATCCAACATATCACGTTGGTTTTCTATATCCTTCTCGCGCAGGAGTCGGAGGCGGGGTCTCGATCAAACACGTCGGGGTTGTTCGCCCTGACGGTATTCAAGCTATCGATGCATTGGTCGATTTCTTGTGAGTCCGAAAGAAGCGAGTCGCGATTGCGCAAAAGGACGGCATTGACAAAAGCCCTGTGAGCCTTTAGTCTGAGATCTCCCAAATGGGATATTTCTTGTGTTGGTATAGACCGGATGGCTTCCCGTGCTGATTCGACTGCGCGCTGCAGATTCGCATCCAAGGGCCTGCCCTCCATCTCCGCATTGCTCGTCTGAGGCCCTTTCACTATAACGTCGGCCAGGTTCGCGAGCGACCTTGCACGGTTATGGGTGCTCTCTGCCATTCTGAATGCGGAAGCCGCCTACTCCCACACGTCGACAGCAGCGTCGAAATCCGCAACAATACCGCCTTGCAATATACACCGATAGCAGCATCATCACTCGAAACGATTCCGTGCGAGCGAGGTCCCGAGGTTGCTTTAGAAGCTCCATGTAACATTTCAGTGACGTGATTCTTCCAGAAAGATGTACCTCATCCCCTGATTCGAAACAGACCTCCCCCAGCTTGATTGTAGCCATTTCGCGTTGCTCCTGCGACCCGAATAACAGTGATTAATCGTATCTACTGATGGCTTCGCCCAAGTCGGATCGACAATACTCCGCAAGGTGGGCGTCGCCAAGGGATACCCTCAGTTGATGGAGGATTTCCTGAGATGGAGGCTTGCCCATGTATGCTGCCAATTCGCTCAAGTGTCTTTTCACTTGAACTATCTGTGTCGGTTGCCCAATATCCGATTTGCATAGTTCCAGCACGGTGAAGTCAAGCCCGAGAAGTGTTAAGACGCGGTCTGTGGTCATGTGTGGTTGATATCGAAGGGCTTGTCGGTTTGTGTCCACGCTGTGTTGCAGGGCATCCAGTTTTCCATCGCCTGAACACTGTATGTAGATATCCCATTGACGTTGCCCTTGCTCGAAGTAAGCGTCCCATTTCTGTTGTCGTGACTGGCAACTAGACGAGAAGAGGGCGCCCATGGGCGTTGTGTAGGAATTCAAATGACCAAAAACACGAGGTGAGCATGAAAAGGAAGACTCTGTAGACCCACTACTAAACACCATCACCTCAGGGCTAATGCGGCTGTGGGTTGTGTCCCCATTCGCCGACACGATGGAGAAGATATTCTGCGCTGCAGGCGTTCAAACGTTCGCCGTTCATGCAACGAGGGCTATGGCGAATTCCGCATGTTCAAGCCGATCAGATGGATTCTGTGAATAAAAAGTTTAATATTCTGCTATCGACAAATCGATTGCACTCCATGAAAAGAAGGTAGAAGGGAGTCCTGATAGTTACAAGACTCCAGAGCCCGAGCAAAGCGGGTTTCATCGACTCGGATCATGATCCCACTACTGCCAGTGCCCTGGGGCTGAATGGCTTCCTCTACCTTGAAGGACTAGGCACGCAGAAGACATCCATGTACACTTCCCAACTATTTGCTTGAATCCCGATTTCAAATTGCCAAATTCGTCTTTCATGTCATCTTTGGGCCAACCTGGGGAAGGGGATTTTGAAAGCTAATTAAAGGGAATAAGGTGAGCGTGGAGATTCTTTCTCTTGCTACGCTTGCTTGGATTCTCAAATCAGACCTTCTTGGTATACAGTGCACGAACCCTTGGCTTGTAGCGATTTAAGCCTGTCAATCGAGGTCATGGACCAGATTCCACCAGAGCTGCTGTGCTATATCTTTTCGCTTGCGTGTGCTGGCCAGTGCATTCTAGTAGACCAAGCGAGCGATTTTTCGATGCCACCAATCTCACATCCTTCCCCACCGCTACCCACAGCTATCGTCCTACTTTCCGTTTGCAACCTTTGGAAGAACGTTGCGGAAACAACCTCAACCCTATGGAATACTGTTGAAGTTCGCTACAACGAAGCGAGGGCCTCTAAAGAACGACAGCTGGACCGATTTCTGACAGCACTGGACATCATCCTCTGTCGCTCAGGATCTGCTCCTCTCCACGTTCGCCTCATCGGCAACCGCCAATCAAGGCTGCAAAGCTACGAACGCCAGCCAGGGACGATGATGGTTTGGGGTGCTTTGCTCCAGCATTGCGTCAGATTGGCATCGTTTCAAGCCTGCCAAACGGACATCATCGACGCTCTATTTCGCAAGCACGATTTTCCTGCCCTTTCGTCACTGTATATCCATGGCGGCGCCTACACAGCGCTCAATATCGCGGGCAACCTACCAAACCTTCGACACTACACCATGATCAACATTCATATTCTCACTCGAATCGACGTCCCATGGCACCAGCTCACATCGTTATGCATCCATTTTAGCAGTCCTCGAAACAGAATGCAACACCTATCTTGGAGAGACATCCTTCAGCCTTTGGAAACGATGCCTCAGTTGGTGGATCTGTGTGCCAACTTTGCTGGGGCAAGATATTCTAGCTGGAACGTAAATCCTTATAAGCGGATAGAACTTCCACATCTTCAGACTTTAGAGCTGCAAAACTCTTCCCATATCTTTGAACATTCACTGCTACAGCAAATTTCCACCCCAAAGCTTATGTCCGTCGATCTGGTCGTCAAGCTACACGATTCGGGTTCCGTAGACATGGTCCGCCATTTCCTTTCCCAAAGTAACCTTCGCCAACTGCGTATTTGCTTCTGCGCATCATCCCTTCTGGACAAGTACGAATTCGGCTCATGGAAGCACCTGGGCTATATGCAGGGCGATGACCCTGACACTTGGAGTGGATGGCGGGTGGACGCCTTCCCCTCAATTGGTCAATTGTCGGACTCGGACACCTTTCAAGCCGGGGTCTTCCAACTTGCACGACTCTCCCGCTCTTTTGTGGACCACTTCGGCCCCGATGCACTCATGCATAATATGATAGGGACGCTATTGAAAGCCTCTACTCCCGTCCAGCGAACTACCGAGATGGAAAGTGGCATTGCGGATGTGCAGTGTAGTAGAGTATGGAGTGATGTAATGTCCGCTGCTGCTGCTTCGACTTCAACGATGGTCACGGTAATCGTGGCTTTCTGAATGGGTTTTAAATGAAGGATAGTATGACTTTGTTTAAATAAAAGATCGATCTAATATCACTGATCACGACTCGAAGCGGGTTCCCCTTCTTTGTCGGAACTTCCAATTTAAACGGACGCGCGCTGCGCGCTCGGAGGCTTCAGATTCCTTTTGACGAACAAGAAAAAGCAAATTTGTCCGGCTACATACGTATTTGTGGACCGCGATCTACTGTATCATCAAGTACTTGCAAGTTTGCCTTTCATTGTTCGCCGCAGTCCGCAGCCAAATCCTTGTCGTAAGTGGCTCTGAGATCTGATTCCTTGTTGCTAGCAACAACAGTGTTCGATACAAGACCAGAATGCAAAAACTCTCCTCCCACACTCTTCCACATACCACATACAGCAATACTCTATTCTCCGCGTAAGGCATATCGAGCAGAATGCTTGACACGCTGCCCCTCGAGCTGTTGCCAGAGATTGCGAACCAGCTACCCCTGTTCGCAATGCCTTCGACACTTTTATCTCTGGCGCTCACCAGTCGAAGGATGTCCGACCTCATCCTCCCATTAATCTGGTCTCATTTGGTATTGAAGAACGAGGAGGTTGCCCACCCAGTCATCCAAACGATTCTTTCCAACCCAGACAAGGGGCGTCTGGTTCGAAGTATCCACATTCGCTCAGGACCGCCGCGCCCTGACGAAAGGGATCTACACGACGAGGAGGAAGCACCCAACTCCTTGACAGACCTTGAAGTTGCAGTCAAAAAGGGCCTCCTTCCAATTCTTGAAGCTTTGGAGATACATCTTGAATGTGCGGAACAGTGCAGCTGGTACTTCATCAACGGAAGTGCATCATATTCGGATTTCTCAGGCCTGGGAAAGCCTCTTTGGAGGGCTCTTGATACCTCTTGCCCTAGGTTTCGTACCCTGATCTTGACAGGTGTTCAGGAGGTGGAATTTCTACTCAGTTTAGGGGACCGTCGGACCGATCCCTCTCATATGCTTAGCTTGATGGTAGGCAGTTCGCACAGGATTCTCGTGAGCCAGGTTTGACAATTGCACAGAACATTACAAGCTTCACATTCCACATCTGGTGGGCTGACCTTGAGACATTGCAACCAAAGCTAATGAGCTACATCGGAGCCCTCTCCCCACGCCTGCGCGTCCTGGACATAGGAATGATAGATGGCGGAACAGTCGCAGTACAGGACAGCTGGCTGGACGCCACTCCCCTCCTCGACCTCACCATTCCTTTCCTAGAGTCTCTTACCCTTCGATACCACTTCTTTAAGGAGCCGGAAGCAGCGATGGATTTTTGGAAACGGCACAGCAACCTGGAGTATATAAGCATTGCCCAAGGAGACCAGACATACTCATATCTTCCTCCGTGCTTTACTGAAGAAGTCCAGACCCTCCCAAACTTCTTACCCAAGCTAAAATATCTGGTGGTACGTCCTCTCCCACATTACGTACTCATCGAACTGCGCGAGTCTTAAAGTACATGGCTAGGCACCATTCCAAGACGTCCGAAAGCTGGCACCCATACTACATCGGCTGACAAGCCTTTCCATCCTCGACACGCTCGATACCCAAGTTCCTTATCTCTTGCGCCAAATCCTGCCTTCTGGACTCCCAAATTTGAAGAGCCTATGTATTCATCAAGAGTGGGACCAATTCTTGGACCTCCCGCTGGACCATCCCTTCACAGAAGGTTGCCTCTGGAACTACGACAACATCAGCCAGTCAATTCCAGCCAGTCCCGACATTGAATACCAATACCACCGCAGAGAACTAGATTTTGTCGCTTATGCGCGCGCAATCGTCCTTGGGGCACCTAACATAGAAGAGCTTGCCTGGGCTACAGCTCGTCCGGTGGACGTGGAACAATTCTACGTATGTATACCACCGACATTATCCCATGATCTCAGCGCAACCTGACCGTCTTTTGACAATGCTCCAGGACACCATTGGTGCAGAGCTTTCCTCCTTGAGCAGACTGCAGCGCTTCTTTTTCCGCGGTGCCTGCGAAGGCTCCGGTCACCTCAACCAAGAGGATGTGGGGCCGAAGCAGCTCATAACTTTCGCCCGTCGGCTCGCAGAGGTGTGTCCAAGATTGACCGTTGTTAGTGACGTCGGGGCGTATTCAATTATGGACGACTACACCCAAGTTTGCATAAGCCGGGACGAAAGAGGGAAGGTTTCAAGAACCAGGCTTATTGCTGGAAATGGGCTGCAATTGGGCCAGGAGAATAGGGCATTCCCCCGTGTACACCACAGAATTTGGCGAAAGTCTAATGAAAAATTTATGTATTCAGAATTGTTGGGGCGGACTATTCGTCAACGTACAAGGCTTGATATTTGGGACCCAATTGAACCACCTCATTGGCATGCTTGTGCCCGTGGTTATAAAGACATGCTTGAAGAGTGGCGGCCTACCACCGAAAGTCGCAACCGTGACAGCCGATTTGCGCCTGCATGCATCGCTTCGGTTTGAACCGAGGTTGGATCGACCATCTCCTCCTCGTACCCTTCCATCCGACATCTGGCAGCACCAATTCTTGACATTTAGATTAAACCGTGCATCGGTAGTCCGTCAAGTTACCACGGAGGCTTGTATTAGATGCAGGTAGACAGATCGATAGATCGATAGATAATAGATAGATAGATAATGGATAGATAGATATGAATCTACTACTCTCGGTAAGCTGGTGGCTGCTCAGCAGGTGCTGTAGTGGTTCCCCCTTGCGGTTGCGGCTGATGTGTACTCTGAGCTGGCGGCTGTGTTTGCGCAGGCGGTGGGGAATGCTCTGGAGGGCCAGGCATCACATATTGTGCCGGAGGCGGTCCCGGTGGCGGCGGAAACGCAACACCTGAAGATGGCAATGCAGACGAAGGCTGACCTTCCCTTGGTCCGGCGCTTACAGGCGTAGGGAAAGATGGGGCAGGCATTGGAGGACCTGGAGCTGGTGGCGATGGTGGAGAGCTCATATTCGCCAGGTTGAGAGGAGGTGATTGTCCGACGTGGCCAGGCGGAGGCCCTGGTGGAGGCTGCCAAGACAGAGGTGACTGGTGAGTAGGAACCTGAGTAGGGATGGGTGATTCCCAGCTTGGTATATGTGCCGAAGTCGCTGCCGGTGGGGGAGAAGTGGGCCATGCAGGAGGGGAATACGGAGGTGCAGGAGGATTCCATTGATTGTTTGCATTAGGTGCACCTCCCCAAGGTCCGTACTGGCCGTTCTGCGGACTGCTGTGAAGTGGATAGTTGTGGCCTGTGGAAATCACACGGTAAGCTTCCCTCACATATAAATCAAGCTGGACTTGCGAGACTTACCACTCTGACTATGCGGATTGTATGGTGGTCGTTGGTGTTCCACAAAGCGAATCATCCTGCGCCGTCTTCTGTACCATGACCCAAGGAAGAGAATCAGAATCAGAATTGCGGCGAGGACACCGACGATGATGTTCCGGGTGCCATTGTTGCTGCTGTTCGTGTTGGATGAACTGGTTGTAGGAGACGACCCGTCGAACGTGGTGTCGGACGATGCTTCAAAAGTAGCATAGTCAACGTAAAATACCTTTACCGGAACAGGTCAGCAAGAGGCAATCGCACGTAAAGATTTACAGACCTGGTCACCGCTAATTTGAGTGACCTCAACTCTGAGTGTATGCTTTCCAGGCACGAGAGCTTCTGTATACAACTGGCTGTTGAGCTCCCAGTTGCTCGAGTTTACACGTTGAATGCCATCGACCACCGTGAAAACAGTCGGCGTCCGATTGTCCACAGAGAAGGTCGCTAGAAGCAGCCCCGAGACCATGTTCTTGGCTCCATAGATAGCGATAGACGACCCTGCATGACACGAAAACGCGGTCAGGGTTTGCACAAAGAAGAGGATGGTGGCGCGTGCCTGTAAAGTCTAAAGTAAAACTCGCGCCTTGGGTCTTGGTGTGACTCAACGTCTCGCTGAACGGCAAGCCGATTGGCAGGGACATTGTGCTCCCAACCTCATGGGTCCAATGATTGGCCGAGAACCCGAAAGACCGATCTTGATTATCCTTGACCACTGTCTTCCTCACATACAGGGTCCGAAGCGAAGAAGAGGGGGTATAAACCGCGTAGTCCAAGTTGAACTGGCCCGAGACAGGGAAGAACTCGACCCGATGTTGACCAGAGGGGAGATTGGTCAAACTCCACAACTTCACGTTCGTCTAAATGATCAACGAGATTAGTGTCACTTCATCTCCTTTACAAGCGGTTTTGGATAGCACCTATAGCCCGCATATACACACCTTTCCCAAGAGATTATTGCCAATTGCTATTTCTGCTGGCCTCTGATTGCTGCCATCTATCGCATAATTGGCGGCCAAACCAGCTGAAGCAGTTCCGTAGAACGCTATATCGGTGCCTGCATCCAAGTGAAAGGAGTATAGATTAGACACAATTACACCTTCATTTCGCAAGTCAACGGCCCAGAAGCTTTGAACGAGTCCAATCCCCAGTCGCATGGCCTGCCTTCGTAGCCAGCAAGAAAAGACTCACCATGAAACGTAATTTCAAACCTGGGCCTCACGTTCAACCCGGTTCCGTTCACGTCCGTCCTATACACTGACAGAGTCCTTTTAAAGCTCGCTGCAACATCCGTCCTGTTGGTCAACCACGGCGCCTGCCCCGACGAACGACGAATATCCGAGTCCGCGTCGTCCACAATGATATACTGTCTGCTGCTTGTCATCGTTCAAGCAGTGTTTCCTCCTGTCTACTGCGGCCGGTTGTATTTCCGCGGGCTTGCTGAGCTTGGTGGTGAGCTCGAAGATTAGGGGCGTCCGATGGGTTTGAACAAGACGACGGGTGAAGACGACCCACGGTAGAGGTCAAGCCAAGTGCAACACCCGATGCTAACCACCCGGCAACGAACAGTACCCACTGCCAATGCTGCTTCTGACAGATTTCACACAAACATGCGTGGTCACGGTCATGAGTCCTGCGCTTTACATTGACAACCAAAAGAAATCCCTTGCGGCCAATGCTTCGCAATTGTCCCAGAAATAAGTCATTTAGGTGCTATACCTGGTCCATATCAGAGTTATAGACGCTCGTTAGAGTATAATCGGCGGATTCATCGGAATGTGGGTGCAGAAGACGAGGCGCGAAGAAGACTTGGAAGACAAGATATTCCTTGGCCGACTTGGCTCCACGGTCCGTTCTCTCCCGGAGCCCTATTGTGCGAATCTTCAGGGCAGGCTGACCGTTGGTTGGACCAGGGTACCTATGACGTCCATTGTCATCTCAATTATCCGCAACATGTTGTAATTAGATCTTGCATCTATGGCAAGACAAAAGGACAGATACGTCCAGGCGCCATAAGGCTATCGTCAAAGACGAATGGCGTCAGCCAGCTAGACGTACTAGCTGGTCGACGTGTCTATGATATGGGGCGACTATTACTACGGGGATAAATACTGCATACAAACGAGCAGACGGAGTCGCGTAGAAAATTGAAGGTCGCAAAAGGAGGCGGCGGAGTATACGAAATAAGGGGGACCATGAATGGCGGAGGAACGATGTCGGGAAAAGATGCTACACTACCACGAACCGAACGGAATAAAAACGCAAAATCGATCACAAAAACTCAAATATCGTCCATGCAGTACTACGGAATGTATTTAGGTGTAAAGGGTGGTAAAAGACAAAGAATGGAGCAAGGGACGTCATAAAGTCCAGAAAATGGGCAACTTTCACGTTCTCTTTTTCCAATCTACCCAGCGGCTGGATGTGAAGGATTGATAAACGAGTCCTGCACCACAAATGAAGAGGATGTATTCTTCGACGTCGAAGCCTTCGCGCCGTTCTTGTTTCTAGAAAACCCAATCAAGAACCCACGAGTAAATGACAGACGCTTCGCCGGGAGAGGGCTTGGTTTAGTTGGTGTGGGTATCTTCCGTCCGGGAACGATCTTGAAAATAGAATCCACGGTCTTTGGAAGGGGCTTGTATGGCGTTGGCGGAGACTTTTCGGGTCGACGTTTGGAATTGGAGAGCTCTAGCAGGAGATCCCACCTCCGGTACCAGTTCCAAGGCCTCGTTGAGAACTCCGATAACGAAGACGACGACCTTGACGGCTGAAGGTAGATATTCCTTGCCCACGCCAAAGAAACTTCGGCGCCTTTCTGGGACATAGCCTTATCGACCGGCCTACTGATCTCGCGACAATTGGTGCAGGGCGCCTTGGGGTCGCAGTCCAAGGGGATGTCGTCACATCTGGATGATGACGACCACGAGGATTCCCATTCGCTTTCGCTATCCACGAGGGTCGATTCAGAATCGTCGCTGAAACCAGTGGTGGTATCAAACGAAACCTCGCTGGCCGATTCGTCGAATGCATCGTCTTCGTTATCCCCAACAGACAACGTTACCTCAGGCTCCGGAGATTTCCGAGTCCACACATGCAAATCGTGCACCCATAGAACTTTAGCAAGTGTCCAGATAGGAACATTCGCAAAGCACTGATCGGCTTCAACACAGTACTTGTCTCGCAGTGCCGCGATATCTCCCCGCCGAGGATATATCGTAAGCGGCTGAGAGTCCTCGGGCTCCTCTTCCATTGGTCCCATGGTCCGGATGTTATAAGGAGAGGTCGTCGTTTTTGATAATGTGGTCGACGAAGATGGGGATGAGTTGGATAAGGTTAAAGCATCTTGTTCCGGTTTGGCCGAAGCTGCATTCCACGCTTCTTCTTTAGATGACCAGAAGGATTTAGCATGCAACAATGCCTGTCGGGAATAGCCATGGTGGTGGGGCTGATTCCGCTGATAGGATGCAGTATGACGAGTGGGTCTTGTGCGCGGAGAAGCTGGTGTATCTCTGTCCAACGCAAGTGGGGATGGGAGACAGGAGAACCTACGAGTGGTGGGCGGCAACGAGACCGGGATAAGCGTGGGTTTGCGTCGGGAGGGGTTGTTTAGATTGAAGGGAAAGGCGAGCCGGGAAACTGGGACGATGGTGATAGCCTTGACTGGTACCGCAGGCGATGCCAGGACACTTGCCTGATCGAGCGAGGAACCAGTTTCGGAAAGGCAAGTCGGGCCCTCCTGAAAGGGTTCCATAGAATCGACGTCCGTGGAAAGGCCTTGCGAGAGGTCAACGGATGCGTCAGAATCCCCGTGTCTGTCTGAACGAGACAAAGACGTGTTCGCCATGGTATATCGTGGTGCAATCCGGCCAATTTGTGAGCGTTTGGGGAGCGTCGTTGTGAGCGGGGCGGCTGAATTATAAGAAAGAGGGTCGGAAGAGTAGAAGGTTGTCGTAAACAAGGCCTGGTCTATGAATCCCACCACTGGTGCCTGCTGGTGGTAAGGATGGTCTAGATTGTCTGACCCCTGTTCAGAGCGGACGAAAGAATCGCTGAGAGGCGGGAACTGCTCTAGAGATATGTTCGGAGACTCTCTCTGTCATGAACAGGTGCTAGTGTCCTAGGCGTTGATGAAAATAGGGAAATGGATTTGTGTCATATCCTGTTAACAGTCATGCTGACGGTTACGAAGGCAGGAATTGTGGACGGTCACTGGAACATACAGATTTCCAGGATGGTTTGATGTTGAACTGAGGAGGTCTAGAATATTGAAAGTGAGACAGAAAAATAAGCTGGACGGCTGGGTTGGCCTGTGGCCGTCGCCGGTGGGGGGTTTGTGTTAAGAAACATCATCATCGGTTGTCTAAATAATATATACAACACCGTGTGAATCCGACTCGGGATCAATCACCGCCATGCCGCCCCACCGCAACAGCCATCCCTTGGCTTCTACCGTCACCGCCATCCATGTCAGAAGTGATATTGTGAAAAATTCAGAAAAATCACATCCCGCAGTTCCCAAAAATTCCGCTAATTTCTTGAAGAAACCGCCCACAGAAACCCTCAGGAGGCTCACCGTTTAATTTCAAGTTAACCTAGCCAGCCACAAACGTTGGTCCAGGTCGATCACAATCGACCGCTACCTTTCCTCTGAACCCCAAAATGGTCCATACATGGCCCTGTATCGTAACCATTCTTGTGAAGGTGTGAAAACGTGACGAAACGTCAACCCTCTTTCAGTGCCTGTGGATGGAGCCCTCATCATCAGCTGGACAAACTCGATGATTCTTTCCCCGGTCGGATCATCAGACTCAAGTAAACGAAAGCAGGCAGAGAGCAGGCAACTGCCAGAAGCATTAGCTCAACTAGGTAGTTGCACAAGAGTGGGAATGTGCTCCCTTCCAAAAGACCACCACTGTGGAGTCGCCGAGTATTATTAGTCATGACTGCGACGGCAGAGGCCACCAGTTAATCGGAAAGACACTACCCAAGCTCAAGCTCGAAGATTTCAATTACTGGAAACATCAAATGTGGGGTAGGAATGGCGTAGTATGCATCATCCCTATCATTATATATCGTCATTAGATCCAAGTTAAAGCTTTAAGGAGTATGTGTCTAAATTTACAGGAATTGTACACATTATAGTGTTGTTCGTGAAGTAGAGTTCATCAAGAGTTCATGAAAATCGTTCAAAGTTCGTGAGGTCATAGACAGTAAAACCCTCGCCTTCTCTAGTCTAGTCTTTGGCAGCCGTCCAAAGGATTGCACAAGCCCCCTTCACGTGTGCCAGCCGTAATCGCCGCAAGTTCGTATCATGCCAAAACTGCGCAAGCTAAATGTGTAGCTTGCTTTCAGCGCCGAACCAGAGTCATGTGCACCGTCTAAACGTTGCATGGTTGTGATTCATTTGCATGAATCTCGATCGAGGAATCCACCTTCCTTCCGATCCATGAGTGTGGGCCAGCCACAGAGCGCTCTCAGCTCTACCTTCCGCCGATGTAGCAGGTCGAAGAGGTATATCAGCCCCAGAGATCGTCGTCTGGTGAGTGAGGGTACCAGATAGCTCCTTCCATCTAAAAGTGTCCGCGTAGTCCTTGGGTTCATGGCCACAGCGTTACGGTAGCGTGTCGGAGATTGTGTGGTCGTAATCGTCGAAAGAGAAAGAGAAAGAGAATGGGGAGAAATGTCGTCAAGAAAATAGCGAGGGTCCGTTCAGTCGCGCACCATAGCCATGCAGCCCTAGACCCCGCCATACTTCCGGGCCATCGTTTGAGAGTCCAAAACCAGAAGGAGCTGCTGCTGGTTCTCCGTATTGGTGCCCATATGAACGATATCCCCGACAGCAACCGGACATGTGCCTCTCGCATAAGCGACGTTCGCGACAAGCTGCTGATCGGCGCGTCGGATTGTAATCTTGACGGTATGACCCAGCGAAATCGCCAACGAGCGCAAGATAGTCCTCGGATTCGTCTGTATAAAGTGAAAATACGGTGAACCCACAAGACCCGCGCTTAGCTGAACCTGCGCGTCGACGGTGTTGGCTGCACGTACACAATCGAAAACAAGCTTCGTAAGGAACCAGCGCCAAAGGATTGCAGGAGGCAGACGTACGAGTGTATCCTTGGCTGGGTCTGTAAGCGCCTGAGAAAGCAAGGGTGCTGATCCTCCAGACATAGTATCCATCAGGGTGGGTGGGGGCCGACAACGAGAACCGGACGCGTTGTATTGCTTGCTGGGGCTGGCCATACATCGATGGCCCGATGTCGACGTGCACATCGTGGTCGAATTCGTAAGAGCCAAAAGAGAGCCTCCCCCGTCCACGCCCATCGACTACATGGTGGAATGGGAATCCCATAGGCAAATTCGACAGTACACCATGATTAAGATCGTTTTGGAGCCTGGTCTTGACCTGCAGCACTGTGTCCGACCAGTCGGAGCTAAGAAGCATATGTGAAGGAGAAAAGTGCATGGATGGTTTGGCGCTTTCTCGTTTCTTGCTGCTATAGGAGTCGATATTGCCGTGGCCGTTGTCGGTGTGGATCGCTGGGTAACGAGAGTCGTGAATGTACTTCATGGCGAATTAAATGCTTTGTGGGTGCGTCTAGCGCAAGTCTATAAGAGTTTTAAGATATAAAGGCAGAGAGGAGGAAAAGAAGGAACGCCGACTGGCGGCAGCTGGAACTGAGTCGACTGGCCTACTCTGATTTCTCTCCAGGTTATAAACGCAGGCGCAGACAAAAGCAGACGTTGTATAGCACACGAACAAGGCGTACTGGCAACCCTGTTGCGAGATCTTCCTGTTACAAAAATACTTTGATTGCGCGTATGCGCCTTCAACCAACAATAAACAAGGCGGTTACTTTAAAGCTGACGTACCTTCCTTCACCGCCAGTTGTTGCCTTAGCAGCAGGCGGAGCTGGCATTGCCTGCGCGGCATCCAGATGAAAGCTGGAAGATATACAGTGCGCAATGCATGAATGAAAGATAGAAAAGAGTGGGCAGTTTTCGACTTGACTGAAGCGGAATGAACGCCGTCGCAATCAGCCTGAGTACTGGCACACAAGGTTAGGGAAAAGAAGCAACAACCTCCGCCGCAGACAAGATCAAAACGGCTCGGAGGCCAAGTTGTCACATCAATCAAACTGGCACCCACAAACCTCTAAATGTGGATCAACACCGACCGTGGCTTGGCTTTTCAATTGCTTGTTTTATTTTGCGAGATAATAAACAAGAAATTTGGCTGGGCCCGCCATTCCTCAACCAGCGTACACACTGGATACGACCTTCATTCTCCTTACGTCGGCATGTTGTGTCTGACCCCTACACTAGACGTGACAGATTCAGAGACAATTGAATTGAACGCTTTTCTCTTTCTATCGATGTCAGCTGACAGTGCTCAGTGGAGAACAATGACGACCTTCCCGTGGCTGCGCTAATTTGTCGGATCGTTCACCTTCGCAACTCCGTGAAAATCGATGGGCGCCCAAGCAGGTTGATGATCCAACACCATTGCTTGACGAATGATATAGCAGTGTCGTTATTATTGCAATCCATCAAATATCATATCAATTGTTTGGAAAAAGGATTGGTCTCATCCCCTGACTTGTCAGGATATCATTCACTGGTTTTCTGTGCCCAGTAGCTTCCGGAAGGCCATTCATATGCTGCTATGCTATCTTTGTGCATCTCGATGCTATGTAACAATACCAGTATCAGTCTCAGAGTAATAGAGAAATGGAAGATAGCTTCCCTGTACCCTTCATCAGGATTAGTAGGGACATTGTAGCGGCCCTGAGGATTGATCGAACATGGGTTCTTGAAATGTTCGTGAAGATGGTCGACGTATTCCAGAACATTTCTCTCCATCGAGCCCGAGATGGAGATATAATCAATCAAGCTGGATTCCAGTATGTTTAGTTCAACCTATGACCTGGAAGTGAATGGGATTGCACCTGAGGTGGATGACATATTCGCAAAGGCCTACACCTCCTGCGTGTGGACAGACAAGAATTCCATATCTACGGAGAATGGTTTTGTTCAAAGGCCAACCTGAAACGGACAAGGCATACTCACTTGGCTGCCATTAATAAGACACTCAAAACCTCGGTGACCCCAGCCAGTCTACAAGAATCAATCTGGGCAACATCAATTGCATCCGCTTGGATAAGTTGCTTGAACACTACGCGATTGTGAGCGTGCTCCCCAGTGGCAACTCCGATTCCGTAAGGTTTCAATGCCCTCCGAATCGTGCCGTGCCCCAGTACATCATCCGGGGCAGTTGGCTCTTCGATAAACCTAGATGCAGCAAGCATAAAACATCAATTCATACGGAAAGTGTAAATCCACCGACCAAGGTTTGATGCTGGCGAGCCCTTTGACATAGTCGATAGCCTCACTTACATCCCAAACTTGGTTCGCATCGATCATAAGGACGGCGCCTGTGGGTCCTGCATTCTTCCCTCTCAAGGAATGGCTAGATGGGTCTCCAGGCGCAACGCCCTTCGGCAGATATTGAGGATCGTCAATGATAGACCGGATCAACGTTCCTCGCCGAATATCATCAGCTTGGTTAGCGCCAACCTTCATCTTGAAATGATTGAAACCGCCGGCCACAGCTTCTTTGGTGAGCTTGACAATTTTTTCGTCGCTATAGCCGAGCCAGCCAGCGGAGGTAACATATGCGGGATATCTAAGCGCATATGATATCAGTTACGCGCTATAGGAACGAGGCCCTTACCCAAGCTTTCGGACCTCCTTTTCACGCTCTGCCTTTCCATCCGCCTTGTCTTTCAAGAGGGCTAAAGCCTCATCTTTGGTGATAGCATCCGAGATGTATCGGAACGTAGCGGCATTGACGAGCTCTTCCTGTATAATTGAATCAGAACGTTTGATTAGAGATGCGGACGGGATTTTCTTGCCGGAGTGAAATCGATGATTAGCTTCCAAAGAGGTTTCTTCCGAGAACGAGCGAACATATCCCACAAAGCGTTATTGACTGCGCCTGTCGCGATATGAATGACGCCCTTCTCCGGGCCAATCCTGCATGATAGTCCAGCCGTCCACCAATGGTATGCAAATCATTGAGCTCACCATCTTAGCTGTGGATCAGCCAGCAAGTAGTCCCAAGCACTCCCCATATCCGAGAATAGATCCTCTGTGTCCTTCCCGACCAGTCGCTTGGACACCTCTTTGATTGCTGCACATACCTGTCCACGACTCGGATCAGCTATCAAAGGGAATTTATAAGACAACTGAGATACAAACGATTTCATTTCCTCGGCCGATCGTGAACGTCATTCCGTGCCCAACCAGACTCGAGTCGGTAAACAAGGTCACATAGGCAGAGGAATAGTCGCAGTCGGTATTCCTAGAGAAAAACAGTGCCAGAGTGAGATGATTGAAGCTTTCATGTGTGCACGACACGAACATAGCGTCCGTTCCATCTCCTGTAAGAGATGTCGGGAACCTAACATCTATGCGGTATTTCTCAATAATCAGATTCAAGTTAATCCAGCATTCGAGAATGATTTCTTTGCTTACCGTGCGTTTCGAAACCTGTAATCTTCGTCATCGGCGGCACTGTTGTGGTTATTTGCGCGGCCTCGCTCGAGCTTCTGGCTGCCTCGCAAAGCAGATGGTTCTGTCAAGATCGGGATGATAATGTACATACCCCGAAGGAGCTCAGCTATTTCATTTCAGGAGAAGTGTCGCCCTGTGACCGAAAGAATCCAAGGAGCTGAATAAGGCGGCGTTTTCGAAGTCACCGGAGTAAGTTGGGATCAAGGGCCTACAGGGGCCTACGCGTGCTCTATTCGTTGTCCGTTCTAAGCGCGGTGCTCAAGTCTTTGGGGCGACGAAAAGCTTCGAAACATACAGAAATTGCTCAGGAATTCAGAGTCCGATTTCCTCCGAATGATTCTCGGAGCATGGAGTTCTTTCATGGTTGGCAGCAATGCGTGGTCCCCGACGTGCTCATTCTATTCAGAAGCCCCACTGAGAGAGTCTGTGATAGCACACCACCACCACCACCACCACCACCACCACCACCACCACCACGGGAAAAAGCGCAGTGCATGAAGTACGGTGAAGTGGTGGTACATGCTCGCTGGGCACTACTACACTAGGCAGTAGTTTTCTGCAAGGTGAGCCCACAGGAACGAGCGACAGGGACTTAATACTAGACACACAGTCTCCCGTTAGATTTACTGTCACGGTACATGAACTCTGGTCTTATCTCCGAGCGAGACAGCGACCTGCATCTGGACTGTCACGTCAACGAAGTCAGACGCAAGTGGCGTTAATCATATTTGTGCAACAGAACTCCGCAGATCGGGACGAGTATTCAAGTTAACCTAGACTTCACCACTGAGCCCTTGTTCTCGGTCACTGCATCGATTTCTGAGATACAACCGTCGCCACTCTGGATGGTATCAGCGTTTCTGAAAACGAGGTCATGTAGTGGGTTATGCTTCTGATGACAGCTTGTATTAGCCTGGTTACTTTGTATGGCAATGATAGTAGGTCCAGAAATACATACCTGAGCTTGCCTTGCGGTATTACCCCCACTAAACGGTGCCGCGGCTGGGGGTGCGGCCCGACGGTTCGATGTCAGTGTTGTGCTGAGAGGCCGGTTCAACTTAAATAACCAGTGGAGCCTGTTTACGACTACTAACTGGAGTTCCACATCATCTGTTGAATCGAAATTTGTGAGCCTTCGGACCGCACGACATGCGACTATCTGCCTCGGAAGTCTATCAATATTCCTGGATTTCTGAGAAATCATAGAGAAGCTGATGTTACCCACCGTACAAAAAACAATCGCCGGGATGTTGAACATGATCGTCATGAACTGGCTGAGATCCAAGAGCATAAAAACTGTGGCAACGAGGTTGAAAATAAACCTAGCATGTAAAAGCGTATTAGTCGATCTCATGAAAGACAGATTATGGACTTACGCCGTAATAAAGTAAATCAAACCATCCTCAAACAACATCTTCGACAACCTTCGCGTTCTCGTCAACCGCTCCAATCTGATGTTGAGCACAGGAGGACGAGGCAATTGGCGCAATTTGTAAGTGTTCATCAGCAGCACTAGTAGGTCGAAACACATTGAATAGATGAAGATAGGGGCAAGAACAGGACTTTTGGCTTCTGTGATCATACAACCGGCCCCTTCGACCCAAGTGGCGTTCAATCTCACACCTCGGAGTATGAGACTCCAATGTCCAAGCGTGACGAGCACCAGTGCAATGATAACCCATCGGTTGTGCCCCCAAATCGCGACGCTGTAAGGGTTGTGTTGAGTCGATCAACCCCAGCAGATAGGCGCTCACGTACGTTCGAATGGCAAGGTTGATACTTGCGAGACCGGAAGCCGAATCCCCTGCAATCGGCGCAAATTCGACCAATCGTTGACAATTGATTTCTCTGAGGCGTCCGGTTATATTTATGCAGCGCGGCGAGATGGGTATTTAAGTGGGCGCACGTTGTTGAACTGACAAGAATAACCCTGAAGGAACGTCGTTAGAGTTCATTGCCTAGTATCTAGAGGGTTATCACGTACGTCCCAATCATCAGAAACAGTGTGAGATATCTGTTGGCGAAGTAAAAAACCTGGATGATTTAAATGAGTGCCAAAGGCCCAGTGGATCTTCGTCTGTCCCGCTCACTAATGGCCAGCGAAAACGTTTGTCGCCTCGGATGAGTGCTAATTCAAAGTCAAGTGATAAGAACCATTCCCAACTAGTAAAGGTGGATGACTAGTCAGATTATTGACCCAGAACTGGTGGCGAGGGATCGTACCCATAGAGCCCGAAGAGGCCATGATTGAGATACGCAAACGCTACATTCTGCTGCTCGATCTGCGCAGGGGATCGCCAGTCTACCATGGGCGACTGTCAACAGGTGGAGATACTGCAGTGTTGGTTAGCTGGGGTGGGCATCTCAACCCGTCATTCTAATCCAGGTTTATAAGCTTGTGACAGAGTAAGATTTCGTTTAGTCTAGTAGAACGTCAACGTCAGCTTATCGGCAAGTATATATATAAGTAGTATCGTGTCTATGCCTACTGACACGGGGGTGTTCGGTTCCGAGTGTACTGGGTTTGACTAGTCAGAAACGAGACTCAGTGAAATGGAGTCTCGTCCAGATTAGCCATATTGAGGGGACATAAACAGTAACGCCTTACTGGTATTGGTGGGCTTCTCCGAAAGACAAATTTAACGGCGGAGAAAGTCGTTACTGATCCTGTCCCACATGTTCTTAGACTAAGAAAAGTTGAACGATCTGCGCTTCGCAAGTCTTACGGGCATACAGTTAGAGAGGATTCTCATGGCCATCCATCCAATGGAGGCGCGTACTAGTAATCCAGGCCATTAGGCTGTGGTTCAAATGGTCAATCATGCACTCCGACGCTACCTATTTTCGCAAAGAATAGGCCATCTGTCGTGCCTAAGTATGGTCTCTTGAATAGACCAGAAGTCCGGATTTCCAAGTATAGGCTGGGCAGTGAGATCTGTGACTGAGCTCGTCGTTACAACTGTTTGATCTCGAGTCCGACCTTACCGCAGGACAGGACAGAGCTTTCGAGGTGCATCATTAGTGTTTTCATCGGCAGGAGATGTGTTCGGCTCTCAAGGAGGAAGGGGAACTTTCACTTTCAGTAAGAGGTAATTTTACCACTGCCGCGTTGCAGTTCACCTAATGTTCGATTCTGGAATGGTGTTCGACTGGACAATCACTAAGTATATTTAGTTCAAGGACCCTGGATATAAGTGTGTGCATGCCCATACCAGCAATTTCTGTCGTCACTTCCAGATGCAAGGACCCAAAAAACGGCTCTCCTCTTTCTCCTTCAGCTCTTGAAGTTGTAAACATGTAAGACCCTATCTGGATTCTGCGTGCAATTAAACGCTATGAAACGCCAAACCTTCGCTCCCGGGAGTAACATGTGGCATGGGCAGGTGTACAAATTGTAGAAATCCTCTCGTCGTTGATGGCAAATGTCGATGATGATCAAATGATGGACAAAGAGCGGGACTGCGGCCTTTATTACTAAGGTAGTTATCAGCGGAATCGGGCACCCCCTTACATAATCCAAACCTGCCAACGACAACGAGTGAAATTGGCACATTACACTTGACATGTACAATAATCTAAGCACTAGGAAAGATGCATTTAGCTTCAATGAGGCTTTCCTAGAAGACAGAATTAAAATTGGACTTTTTTTACTTGACTTATTGAGCATTTTTTTTTTATTACAGAAAACATCGAGAATGCTCATTTGAGCTCATTTGAGAGATGGTTCAAAAATCCCGCCTCTCGATTTGGCGCGTCACGTGACCTCGGATAGGGGCGCGAACATGAGGTCTGGCACAGAAAATCGGCTGCACAACGCTCATACCTCGACGAAAAAATGGGGAGAAGGTCTAAAAGGGCGGCAGCATCGGCACAAAACCTAGCTGCTGCAAAAAGAAGCCAGAAAAACGACTTACCCGCTCAAGAAAGCTTAAGCCAACCAGAATTCATCCCTGGCAGACTCCCAAACGGCAAGGAACAGGAATTCTATTACCCAGATGACCATCCCGAATATCCTGGATGGTTCAAGGGAATGGAACAACTCATCCGCGAGCGGGGCCTTTGGCAAGATAGTAATGGCCTTCGGTTTGAATGCTCTGGGTTCAAGTGCCATGAGGGTGCAACCAATTGTTGCTGCCGCCGAGTGATGTACACACAACCTGATTTTGTGGCACAGAAGTCGCAACTTGAAGAGTTTGTGGAGTCCCGCGGACATCTCTGCGATTTCTACCCCAAATATCATTGCGAGCTCAATTTTATTGAGCAGTATTGGGGGATGGCCAAGGCACAGTACCGAAACTCTCCAAGAACCAACAACCAAGATGAAATGGGGAGGCTCATGCTAATTTGCCTGGATAAAATAGATAGGGTTCATATTGTTCGGTGAGTTGCTTATGTTCTTGTTGGATACTTGTGTTTATAACTCTCTGTTAGGTTCGCAAAACCGCGGTGCGCGCTTCATTTCAGCGTATGATCTTGGCTTGTCAGGCGCAGAAGCGGCTTGGGCCAATAAACGGTACCATAGGCATCGCACATTGCCCCCAATTATGCTTGCAGAGGTTCGCCGCCAGATGGCAGAGTCAATTGCACCCTTAGATTAGACTTCTTAGGTTTTCGAAATTTTTTTTTTTTTTTGGGCGAGAATTTGGCGCTCTTGGCGCTTAGTAATATGCTTACATAAGGGTGCCCGATTCCGCTGATAACTACCTTATTAGGAGCGCGCGGTGTTTGAAAGTCGATTTCAATGGTAGGTTTCTTTCTGCGGCGGCCTCACATTCCACAAGTTTGTCTAGCAGAACTCACGTCATAATGTTGGTTATCTTGCCTACTTACCTGGGAAATGAGCTGATATTTCGCAAATAGGCAATAAAGCCCTGAACGTTGGACTCACACCATGTCTGTTAACGATCGTCGATCGACGACTGCAGTAAAAGTCTGATACCTGTGTAGTCCACGAGGCAGCCCTACTATGTAGGCCCCAGGGCTCACTGACCTCGACAGGGACTTGAGACAAGAGAAACGGAGGCCATGGCAGCCTAGGGGAATGCCACAACGGAGGTTTGCGTCCGTTTACCCAATCCACAATGACCAACAGGGCCTTTAATGCGCCAAGCTTATCCCGGCCGCCGAAAGTATCAGCATCTGTTGAAATTGAATCGCCATAACATGGAGCGTCGGGAGGGCCGAAGGGAAGAACCTGTTTAGTTCCCTGATACGACTTTGTTCTTCACACTCTTTTAACCCCCACTCCTTTCCCCTAATCTTCTTACCACTCTTTCTCCTCTTGTATATTTGTCCAAAACGCTCAGTGACGGACGTCTTCAGTCATGTCGAGGACAAGTAGCACGGATGAGAAGTCCACCGTGGTCAATGACCAGAAAACGAAACGTAATGGTTCCAACACTGAACTCAACGAGAAGGGCTCCGACAACGCCAGTTCGACAAAGATCGTGGACACCCGCCCCAACATCCCAGCCGTATCATTTTTTAGTCTCTTCAGGTATGTCGTCCTGTTTTCAAAGCAATCTACAGCCACTCATAAATGACGCCAGATTCACAACGAAGTTTGAGTTCTTTATCGATTTTATCGCTTTGCTTGCGGCTGCAGCTGCCGGTGCTGCCCAGGTAGGCTGAACTACTTGTCTTATGTCTTGACCCATGTCTCATGCTTGTCCCACATCCGGATAGCCTCTGATGTCCTTGCTTTTTGGTAATCTTACCAATGACTTCGTAAATTTCCAAACTATTGTCGGGCGAGCGGCTGCGGGAAACGAAACAGCCGCTGCCCTCGTTCCTGCCGCCGCCCAATCATTCCGCGAGGTCGCTGCACTGGACGCTAGTTATCTCGTTTATATCGGTGAGTTGTGCCCTGAATGTTGGCAAATGAAATCAATTAACACGCCTTAGGTGTCGGCATGTTCGCATGTACCTACACTTACATGTACGTCTGGGTCTACACCGGCGAGGTCAACGCAAAACGTCTGCGCGAAGCCTACCTTCAAGCCGTCCTCCGTCAAGATATTGCATATTTCGACAACGTTGGCGCAGGAGAAGTCGCAACCCGCATTCAAACGGACACCCGTATGAATCACGCATTCCTTCAACTAGACCATTCCTGACACGAAAGTCCACTAGATCTTGTCCAGCAAGCCACTTCCGAGAAAGTCGCCATGACAATCAACTTTTTGGGAGCGTTCCTCTGCGGGTTCATTCTCGCATTTGTCCGATCATGGCGCCTTGCTCTGGCTATGTCTTCTATCCTCCCCTGCATGGCCATTGCCGGTGGCGTTATGAACAAGTTCATCTCCGCCTACAAACAGTAAGTGTTGATGCCATTGTGCCTTCGCTAGGATACCCCTGATTTTGGCAAATAGACTTTCGTTGCAATACATTGCCGACGGAGGAACTTTGGCCGAAGAAGTGATCTCAACCGTGCGCACTGCCCAAGCATTCGGCACCCAGAAGATCCTTGCTACTATCTACGACGGTCATGTGCAAAGGTCGTTCGTCGTTGACATGAAGAGCTCTGTGTGGCACGGTGCAGGTCTCGGATTCTTCTTCTTTGTAATCTACGCCTCCTATGGTCTTGGTATGTTCCCATTGCAGTTCAAATATGCTAGTATATATAATAACCTTTTTATAGCCTTCCACTTTGGTACAACGCTCATCCTTCAGGGATATGGTGCGTTTCAGTTTTCTCGTCTCTTATAGCTGGCGCTGACTTCGCCATTCAGCCGATTCTGGAGCAGTTGTCAACGTCTTCATGGCCATTTTGATTGGTTCTATCTCGCTCACCTTGCTTGCTCCAGAGATTCAAGGTATATATTTTGCAACAATCCTTTTGTTCCTAACTTTGATGCTTATGTTCGTCATCAGCCCTTACCCACGGCTGTGGCGCCGCTGCCAAGCTATACGAGACGATTGATCGGGTCCCGAACATCGATTCCGCAAACGAGGGCGGCTTGAAACCTGAACCCGTTGTCGGCGAGATCACGTTCGAGAACATCACCTTCAGCTATCCCTCGCGTCCCGATGTGCAAGTCGTCAAGGGCTTGTCGTTGACCTTCCGTGCCGGGAGAACCGCTGCATTGGTCGGTGCCTCCGGTTCTGGCAAATCCACTGCCATCTCCCTTATCGAACGCTTCTACGACCCTCTTACCGGCTCTGTGAAACTCGATGGGGTCGACCTCAAGGAGCTCAACGTCAAGTGGTTGCGCTCTCAGATCGGTTTGGTCTCCCAGGAACCTACCCTCTTTGCCACCAGCATCAGGGGCAACGTCGCCCATGGTCTCATTGGCACCAAATACGAGAACGCACCGGAGGAAGAGAAATTCGAGCTAATCAAGCAAGCCTGCGTCAAGGCCAATGCGGACATTTTCATCAGCAAGCTTCCTGAGCAATATGACACCATGGTTGGAGAGCGTGGCTTCTTGTTGTCTGGTGGACAGAAACAACGAATTGCTATCGCCCGGGCCATCGTGTCGGATCCTCGAATTCTGTTACTTGACGAAGCTACCAGTGCACTCGATACTCAGTCGGAAGGTATTGTTCAGGATGCCCTTGATAAGGCAGCTGCAGGTGCGTTCCTACATTATTCTTGTGACCCCTGGTCTGATCGCTTGTCTTGCTCCAGGCCGAACCACCATTACAATTGCTCACCGACTTTCGACCGTCAAGGATGCCGACGTTATCTACGTTATGGGTGATGGTCTCGTTCTCGAGCAAGGATCCCACAACCAACTCTTGGAAGCAAGTGGCCCCTACGCCCATCTTGTCCAAGCCCAGCAACTCCGCGAAGCCAGCGAGCAACACCGCATTGAGGATGGTTCAGAATACTCTGAGGACGCTGCTGCTGAGAAAGGCCACCCCGAAGACTTGGCTCTTGGGCGACAGAACACCGGCCACTCGTTGGCCAGCGCAATTATCGAGAAGAGGCGTTTGGAGAACGACACAAAGGAAACGGGCGACGTCAGCATCTATGTCCTTTTCAAGCGTATGGCTTTGCTCGTTCCGGATCAGTGGCGCAACTATTCCTTCGCCATTTTCTTCGCTTGCTGCACTGGTATGGTCTACCCTGTCGTTGGCATTGTCTACGCTATGGGTATGGCCGGTTTCGCACAGGAAGGTGAAGAGAAGAGGAAGGCCGGAGACCGTAACGCCCTTTGGTATGTTTGTTTTTGGTGTCCGGTCGTCAGAATTCAGGTTAATCGTTTGATTAGGTTCTTCATCATCGCCATTGTCGCCTCCATTTGCGTCGCTCTCCAGAATTATTACTTCGCTACCGCAGCTGCCGCGCTCACTGCCCGTCTCCGCACATCCGTTTTCAAAGCGATTCTCAGACAAGATGGTAAGCATGTATGGCCATCCTTTCCTCGACAAATGCTAATAACTTGAGTGTAGTCGAGTTCTTCGATAAAGATGAGAACAGCACTGGTAGTTTAACTGCAAACCTCAGCGAGAACCCCCAGAAAGTCAACGGTCTCGCTGGAATCACTCTCGGTGCCATTATCCAGTCATTTGCCACTCTCATCGGTGGATCAGTGATCGGTCTGGCATACATTTGGAAGGTTGCCCTCGTTGGTATCGGTGAGTAAACCCGTTAACCGAGAATCATTGCATTCGCTAACACCGTGTAAAGCCTGCACGCCTCTGCTGGTCTCAACTGGGTTCATCCGCTTGGTATGTCCAAGTTATTGCGACCGATTTGTTGTCAAGTTTAACCTCTCGTACAGAAAGTCGTCGTTCTCAAGGACCAGGCGAACAAGAAGGCACACGAAGAATCCGCCCAACTGGCCTGCGAGGCTGCTGGTTCCATCCGCACCGTCGCAGCTCTTACTCGCGAGAAGGATTGCTTGAGACTGTATAGCGAAAGCTTGGACGTTCCTTTGCAGAGGTCGAACAGGACCGCTATTTGGGGTAACCTGCTCTTTGCGCTTTCTCAAGCTATCGTGTTCTTTGTCATTGCCCTCGTCTTCTGGTACGGATCCGTCCTCGTTTCCAACTTTGAGGCGGACACACTGCAGTTCTTCGTTGGTCTCATGGTGAGTATATGTCTTTCTTTGTGCGTAATTCAACGCTAATGTGCATCCCAGAGCACCACATTCGGTGCAGTTCAAGCAGGAAATGTCTTCTCATTCGTACCCGATGTCTCCACCGCCAAGGGAGCCGGTTCCGATATCATCAAGCTCCTCGACTCGATCCCAGAAGTCGACGCCGAATCTGAAGAGGGCGAGAAGCTCGCGAACGATACTGTGAAGGGACATCTGAAGCTGGACAACATCCACTTCAGGTACCCTACTCGCCCTGGTGTTCGCGTCCTCCGAGGCATGTCCGTAGAAATCCAGCCCGGAACTTATGTTGCGTTGGTTGGTGCTAGCGGATCTGGAAAGAGCACTGTGTAAGTGATGCGCTACAACAGTTTCAACTATAGCAACTGACACTCTGTTCTAGTATCCAGATGATTGAACGATTCTATGACCCACTGTCGGGTGAAGTCTTGGTCCGTACTTCTCTGAATGCCCACGTTATAGGTTGATAAGCTTACCTTAAACTGGTCATAGCTTGACGGCAAGAAGATCACGGACTTGAACATCCAAGACTACCGCAAACATATTGCCCTGGTTTCTCAAGAACCCACTCTTTACTCGGGATCGATTCGTTTCAACATCATGCTCGGCGCTATCAAACCGCAATCTGAGGTCACGCAGGAAGAACTTGAGGCTGCGTGCCGTAACGCCAACATCCTCGACTTCATCAAGTCCTTGCCTCAAGGATTCGACACCGAGGTTGGTGGCAAGGGATCGCAGCTCAGCGGTGGTCAGAAACGTATGTTGTCTTTATCATCACGGAAACGCGGAAGCTCATTGACTCGATCTACAGAACGTATTGCTATCGCCCGTGCTCTATTGAGGAATCCCAAGGTGTTGCTGCTCGATGAGGCCACCTCTGCATTGGATTCGCATTCCGAGAAGGTCGTTCAAGCCGCATTGGACCAAGCGGCCAAGGGAAGGACGACGATTGCGATTGCTCACCGACTTTCTACCATCCAGAATGCTGACAAGATGTAAGCGTTTTGCTTTCTATGAAACACACGTTCCTAACTGACGCCTGCCTTTTTAGCTACTTCGTCAAGGAAGGCCGAGTCAGCGAATCCGGAACTCACGATCAACTACTTGCCCAGCGTGGAGATTACTACGAATATGTCCAGCTGCAAGCCCTCAGTGCTAACGAATAATCGAACGAGACGATATAATGTTATATACCCCATATTAGATCAATTATAGACCGTACTTACAAAGACTTATTCTGGATATTTACTAATAATCACCCTGCATCTATACCCTTCGAATGTTCGAGATGTCCCGAATCAGCGTCGTCAACATTTGCCTTCTCCAGCCTTGCACTCCCCATTATGCGGTCAAACCGACTGTACTCTAAAGGTCTTCTCTCACATTCCACAAATTCAAACCGCTCAAACGCTTATGATAGGGTTAGGCGTTCAATGGATCTGTGCCCAAATCGGAAGACAAGTCGCGACCAATGTCATTGAAATCCTAGCTATGTAATAGGAGAAGTTAAGGTTAAGCGAAGTAATAGTCAATGTCCGACAATGTCCATGGATAGTCAATCCACCGCCGAATAGCATGGGGCCAGTAAGGATGCCAATCCGTGCTCTTAATATCCACAAGCCTTGCACCCTCCATACAAGGAACCAGACTTCGAATCTCAGCCTTGATCTTCTTCATCTCGTCACGAGCCTCCTCCTCCCCAAATGCAACAGTCAGAATCTCGATTTTCACACCTTTCAAGCCGTCAAGCCGTTCCTTACTTGTAAGGAGGTTGTCGAGAATCTGCCAATGCTCTGCATTTAGGGGTTCGAAGAGGAGCGGTTGGTAGGACCGCAAGAGAACAAGATGGACGTATTCGACCAGTTGTAGTAGAGTACTGGAATTTCTTCAAGTCGGGTAACAATCCGAAGCAAAGAGTCTGGAACTGGCTTCATTCCAATGACCACGTTTGCCAGCGTGATTCTTCGAAGGTTGGTAAAACGCGGGAAGTCAACCGCGTTTTCTCCTGAAAATTTGAAGTTCTGGAGAGGTTTTGTATAACTTCCCGACGCAAGATCTGCCATGGGAGACAACGACGCGCCTGCCATGCCAGAGTAGAGATCAACGTTAACCAATATTTAGGGGACCGTGTAAATGGCATAAACTTACTCATCCGTGGCAATGTATATGCCAGAGCCTGCAAGGAAGGAGGGCACGCGGCCACCAAAGTGCGATAGTTGCTAGGTCCCTGTTTTCCGTCGCCATCTCTGCAGAAACGCAGAGTTCGCCCAGGTTCCGAAAGTCAAACCTTCCTGGGTGGAGCATGTATGCGGCGATCTGCGGGCGACCCTGGGATTGAATGGAGGTGTACTGAGGTTTTAATAGCCCGTCGTCCGTGGAGCCATTGTGTTGGTCGTCGACAGGTTTTACCCCTTCTAACTCCAGGCGCACTACCGAAGGACCACACAAGGCAAGAACAGAGGTTGGACACCATCGAAGTGAAATGGAGTGCAACGATGCGGAGCGAGAGATGGACTGGAGGGCTCCTTGGACTGGTTCGGGTACTACCTGAATCGATATGTTCGCGATGTACTCCAACGAAAGGTGTTCGATCCTGTTGAGCTGGCCAATAGCTTGGAGGACCTTTGGTAGGCATTCATCCTGGCTGGTCCAGCCGCTTCCAGAATAAGACAGTACTTTGTTTTCAAGCTTGACCGCCCGCACATACGTTGCCAACGACGGCCTGCTTTCAACGGCCATATAGAGCCTTTCTCCGGCAGGTTGACTGGACCAATCAATATGAGAAAGTCTAATGTATGGAAAGAGGCGTTCCTGGCATGGCTAGCGAAAGATTGAAGAGATAAGCGAGGCCGTCTTGAGCGATTGGAAGTAATCAGAAACATCCTTCGGGATATTGGCGACGATTAACCGGACAATTTCCGCTGGCGTTTCAGACATTGTGGTCATGGAGGTCAAGCCAGAAGTATCCCAGTGGCAGTCACAGACGGTTGTAACCTGGTTGTAACAGAATCTCCTGATGGCAATCACAGCCCGCACGGCGCAGACTTCAGGTTCGATTATGCAGACAGCGGAAGGCCAACAACGAAAAATGATTGAGATGTGATGCGTGTAACATGTGGGCGAGTAGAACTGACCTTGAGCGATCTCTGTGCCAGGGTTCACGTTAATTAATCGCACAGACTCGGATATTGAAGTTTGAACACTCGAACGCGGTATCATACCTAAACCTCATTCTACTATCCAGGACAAGGTTATAGTTCGCAGGATCTATTACACAGAGGAACGGCGAGGGGTGTCGATTTGGCAGAAGGTTGTCTGAAAACGATATTATTCAAGCATATGCATATATCCTCCACTGCAGTCGGACAATTTCATCAACAAGTGTAAGAAGGACAAACTCTCAGTTCAAATAGTGTATTGACTCATACACCAGTCAAAGGCCAGTTGCTGGGACTTGGAGCTGGGTGACGCACAAAGATAGAGCTAAAACGGCAATAGTCACTATCCAGAATTTTGTGGTTGTGAATATATGCACACCTGGCGAAATGTCTATTGCAAGTCGGCTGGAGCGACGATATACGTGAATAGGCCTATTGAAATCAAAGCCTGCTAGGGGGGTGGTAGGCGACTCTGATGATACGAAGGATGGTGGTCTACTGTGCATATTGTCGGTTCTAGAGTAAAATAAATTATGAGTACACCATCTGGTGTAAGTTTGACACCCACCGCGACGAAACAGCTCCTATCCCTGGTAAAACAATATCAAACAGCCTCGATTTCGCATTCCGAACCAGTAGCGTCAAGAGGTCGTACTTGAAGTTCATCAGCGGTACCATGTACTTGATCCTGTCAGGACTAGCAAAATTCAGGATTATTCCTCCCCGCCATCGCCTGCAGATTTGGTGACATTTTAACGGGTTGCACTGGAGATTGCCGATGTCAAGTTGAAATGACGACAATTGAAAGCGTTGATAACTTGAACGACACTCACACCAATGCCGCGATGATGGACCGAATAGTACGTCTCGCTCAACTCCGCTAAAAAGTCGGTGTCGCTATTTCCATCTTGCCACTGAAGCACGTTTCCACCCGCTAAAAGATGAGCCCATTGCGTCACGTCGGCACTTTTGAGTAAGGTTCGAAGCTCTTCATCCTTGAGGTCTGCGCTCGCAAGGTGCCGAGCAAAGCGGACTGATGGAAGCGAAGGGTTGGGAGTTGTTGCTGTGATTGCAAAGAGATCAGGACCTGCGGCAAGGTCATAGGAAGAGAAAAAGGCTTACGAGCATACATGTTGAGATATCGTTTGCAAATCGCGGTGTGTACAACCACGTCAGGAACATAGAGATTTTTTTGTATCTCCCGACGAAATGGTCGCCGATCAGTAAGAAAGTCGACCAAGGATTTATGGTACACGCGATAGCTCGAGGTTGACACTTGATCAGGGAGAGGGACAAATAAAATCGAGTGTAGCCTGTCGAAAAGTCTCTTGCACTCGTTGGACCTACTTTCAAGAAGACGATTGGCTTCGCTCGCAAAAACAGGCCTCCAGTGCAAGGACGATAGCTTGCTGATAATGACAATAGCGAGGGCGGATTCCGATGGTGATGGCGATTTATTCAGGATTGATGCGTAAAGCTCGTCAAGCGGGGTGAACGGGGCGAGTGATTCGGACGAACCATTTCGTTTGGAGGATAGGGCCAGAACCTCCTGCAGGTGGGATTCTGAGTGGTACGAAGTGGGGTCGTTAACATACTTCAAGACCATACTGGCAAACACGAACTGCCCCGATGACATGCGGACCAATGCATCGATGTCCTCGTTCGACGGCCATGGGCTGCCACTCTCGTCCTTTGCATGTTTATCAGCAAACGATTGCCGCAGAAACAATTCGATGTCCGGGTTTGCATCGTAGCTCCCCAGATCAATTTGGCGTGTCCGTTGCCGTCCCTTGCCCTCGAAGTATTCTCGGATTTCCTTCTCCCGCCGACTTGCTATAACAACGCGGAATGGAAATCGACCTGTTTCGAGACATTCATGTATGAGCTTGAGAACCGCTGCTTGTTGTACTTCGTCTTCGCATTCGTCAAGACCGTCGATAATGATGGTATTTGGCCATTTCTCCCCTGGCTTTTCTTGACGAGCCTGCTCAAGCGGCTGAAGGATGAGCGACTCCATCTGTGACCGCAGGTTCTTCCTGGGATGCAATGGGTCCCTCGAAACGGCGTCAATAATGAATCTCTTGGCCCTTGGAATCTTCAGAGTGAGCTGGTAAGCGAGGGTGGGAATGAGGCGGGAGTGATTGTTGGACTTCTGTAGGCGGTAGGAGAAGAAGAACACCGCGGCAAGCGTCTTTTCTTCAGCACAAGCCTCCGCGAGCGTTTGGGCTATTGCGGTCTTCCCCGTGCCCATAAACCCTGTGAGCCACAGAATATCAGTCGGGTCCTCCCCGCCGTACGGCCTCCGCAACCATTGTAAAATATCGGTTAGAACTTCTTGTCTTGTGTCTTCTTTGCACCGGGGCGCATCTTCTCGTTCCTTATCGTCTTGGATCGCTTCGGGGGCTACGAACTTAAGAAGGGCTGAGATATCTGAATGGATGTCAGGTGAGTTTAACACCGAGAATGTTATAGTGAATTTCCCTGTACCGTCGCGTTCGGTTCTTTCTGTTTGGACGTTGATGTAAACGTTAGAGGAGTTGTCGACGAGAGTGCTACCTAAAACCTCAACGCCCGACGAGTTTGGAAAAAAAGGCATATGTAGGTGGTCGCTGCGCAGGGTGTGGTTGGAGAGAAGAGGTCATGGCTGATCGTCTTTCTTCAAGATACTTGTATTCGAACCTCAAGGCAGTGACCGGGTTGTGACATTGCTGGACGTTAGCTGGAAGGGTTACACCCACCCATCACATTGGTACTACGGAGACAACATATGACCTGCGACAGTGCCCAATTAGTCTACGACACTAACCACGGGAGTGCAGATTGCACACCTTTGCAATCCAAATGACGTCTGCTTGAGAATCGTGGCCTGCAGGACCTAGCATGCATACCACGAGGGTTCAATGTGTTTTGAATGCAACATCATGGCCTTGCTGTATTGATGATCGTGGAGGGCAGGCCGGATGAATCGGCCGACAAAGGCTTGTGATGTGGATTGATTAGGCATTTCAGACTCGAAGCGCCACCCACCCACTGAATGATGAATCCCTCAGCATCTCTGGAGTGCCTGCTCGAGCTACTTCGGGGCTCGCGGATCTGATAGGCAAGTATATAGCAACTGTATCAGACGCATTGAATCTCACAGGTCTGAACACAAGGACATAGTGAAGTAGTACATGACAAAGTTGTGTGATTTTTCGTCCTAATGTCCGAGTCTTTTCAGGACTTAACTGTGCGCCGACTAACAGTAGTACTACTAGAGACTTCCAGCAGAGCTGCCTCTACTTGGGCTGAGGAGTAGTCTGGCGGAGGATTGTCTGGAAAATCTGGTAAATGTTGCATGTTTTGACGTAGCGCTCCCATCTGTTGACCCAAATTACGAATCTGCTCCTGCATCTCCGCTATCGGCGTCGTTTGCGGCTGTTCTTGGCCGAACACCACAGCGTCCTCGGCCAATCTTCCTTGATTCAGAGGCCGAAAGGATTGGGCGGCGTCTACCTCCGATTGTTGTGCAATCTGAGGGCCCGGTTTCTCGAAATTCTGCTGGTGGTCCAACGGAGTTTGTATTTTGTCGCCAAAGGTTTCTGAATGCACCTCATTCTGTGGTGAAATTGGAGTTATGAAAGGGTGTATTTCCGAGGAAGTAGCACCAATACGATTGTGATCATTGTCGGATTTCGGGGAACGTTTACGACGACGGCGCATAAGCGCCCACCACGCAACGACGTTTGCAAGGGCGATGGCTGAGATACCCCCAATTAATCCGCCTATAATGGCAGCAGCGGGTACCGGTGCGCCTGTAGCTGCTACTGTATCTGAAACGTCTGGACCGGGAGAATCCTTTGGTCCCAGGCTTTCTGTGAGTCCACTGGGTGGCAAGCCGTTATCTGGATCGTAGCTAATGGAGATGTAAACCTATTGAGATTCTTCCATACCGAGCACATAAAGCAGAACTCACGTAAATACTGCGTAGTCGAAGTTGACAAAGTTAGGATTTTCTTCCCTGAATGGAATAACCTTCACCTCTAGCCGGTGCATTGCCTGAGGCAGGTTGTCCTCGATGAGGAAAGGGGCTTGGTATTGAAAGTCTTGCGTCAGGGAGCCCGGGACATTGCTGATATTCCTTGAAATTGGCACGTTGTCGATATAAACCTCGCATTCAGTCCTCATGCTGTTTGAAAGGGTGAAGTAGGTAATTATCCCTGTCCCTGTAGGTCACGTCACACTTGCTAATTCAATACTCTCCGCGTACCAGTGGACTCACCATAGAAATCGAGGACTATGGACCTTGGAGTGAACTCGCCTAGGACTATGGTTGCACCTGTATATGTGCCCATCATCGCTCGAGCTGGGCCATTAGGAGGGGCAATAAAAATATCGCCCAGTTGGGTGCCGAGAAGCGCGTTGGCCCAGTACGCGTTGATTGGAGGAAGGAAGCTGAGTTGGAATGGCTGACCCCCTGTGTACGGGTAAGTTCCAACATAAGAGTCGTCTACAGTGATGTTAGTGGGCCCCCCAATGGCGACTGCTACTAAGAACGGGGGGATGATTGTCAAGGTTCTCAGAAGAGACATACTTGGGCGAGGGAAGCTTGATCAGTGGAAGACCTTCCATTTTATATATTAGCGGTGAAAGAGGGCTTCCCCACAGCGCTCAGCGCTCACAATGGCTACCCCGTGCTGATAAAAGATGAGATACCTGGCGTTTGGTCAGACGGCAGCCGCCCTCACGACGACTCGTTGCGTTGCCAGTGCTAACATACAAGAGAGTGACGGGACTTCAACAATTGGTAGTAGCTGTCGATGAAATAAGCACGATAAGCCATTGTGCCTAGCACAGTTAGCCTTACCAAGGAATGGCGGCCTGGATCCCAAGCACTATATCCGGGTCTCAGTTGCTTCACCACTCACTATACTTTGGCACTTTCTCGCGACATGACCGAGATGGCGCTCGTACTAGGCTGCTCTTGCACATGATCCCTCTTAGCCACGACGAAGTCCCATAAAAGTTCGTTGGCGGTCAGTAAGGCCGCGTTGCGCGCTTAAATTCACGCTGGTTTCGAGTTGGCACTGCACTGACAGATTTGCGATGACAGTAAGTCATCCTGTCTTATGAGATCTGCATCGCTTCTACTCACAGCATCGTATGTACTAACCAGCTCAAAGTACGAAGCGTGCGTTTTGACGCTACTATTGGGCTCAAACACGAACAGAAATATGCCAAATCAGCTTGACTTGATACTTGTCAGCGAAAATGGACTTGAACAGTTGAGGCCAACCTAATACTCGCCTCTTTTCGGTGACCCGTCGATAAATCAAAAGGGGGTCCGCACAGAAATGTAGACGTGTATACGTGATGTCGTACTCGATCTGATCAATGGCATGTCCTAGAGGGCATTTGATTGACATAGATTTGATAATCCTTACATTCAGAGGCCAAAATCGTTCCCAGGACCGCCGATAACCAGTGGCAGTGAGAACAACGAGGATACAGTAGGTGCAATGGCCATGAGCGCCGTCCAATAACCTGATGCTATTAACGAGTACTTCCACTTGTAGTACCGAGGGAAGATGATGAAGCATGCAGCTGAGGCCGCCTTGATGCCAGTTCATTTCATACCCGCACAGAAATGGTAAGTTGAAGGAATAAGGTACCGTAAGGCTGTATACATACCTGAATGACTAGCGCTTCTATCACATACCATCCACACAGAAAATCATTTGTCCGGCCTTGTCGCAGTCCAGCTTTTCCATTGCTGAGAGGATACTAAAAAGTCATCAACAGACCCCAAGGTTCGAGTATATTTGATATTTCTCCCACCTCAGAAGGGGAATGCGTAGGTAGTGCTCTGCATATGGAGGATAAGCGGAGGTGCGTGACAGCATCCTGGCCCTCGCGCGGGGGTCTCTTCTTCTCCGTAGGGCAACGGGGCCCGACCTGAGCTCGGATTAGCTACCCGGCAGTCACAAACCCAATTATGAGATTAGGGTTGGGTCTGGGAGTGAAGCGCCCAGATGGCAGTGGCAGAAAGCCTGCCAGTCGACCAGCTGTCCATAAGTAGGAAGTAGATTGAGATTGTTGTTGCAATGTAACTGCAGGTTATCCAATGTTCATTCCGTGACTAGATCTAGTGAATTTGGAAGAGTCGTTGAAAATGAATAGAAAATTTGATGGTTTTTAGCGGAATGGCAGCAGCATCTTGGCTTCGACCTGCTTCGATACTGTCCCCCGAGTCGACATCGCAGTCGTAATTCCGACCAATAAGCCGATGGCTCCGAATCCAGTAGTACTGTAGAACACCATCGATTTCGAAGAATGGTGTAAAATTAAACCCTCAAGCGACAACCACAGTCGACACCATTTATCATCATACTACGAGCCTAATGGCGCACGCAAGTCAAACTTCCTAGACCGACAGACATATGTTCCCTCCGCGTTCCGCAGCAAGCTCGGTCAGGTATGCAATCAACGGTGTGTCAATTTTGTAGCGGTATGATCAACTCATCGCCTGCAATCCCAACTCGTTACAACGTGCGACTTGAACAAACGCATCGCCAAGTCTCCAGATAAAGGCCCAAAAAGGTAAATACGTGAGTCGAACCCCAAGTCTTCTCTCCACGTTTAATAACGCTCTTCAGGATGCGTATGTCGATGTTCCCTTGGAACAGAAACGCAACCCAAGTGTTGCGGTTTTACCAGAAATGAGATGGATGGACATATATTCATGGGGGCAATGCTCGTAAAGGAAGGAAAAATGAAAAACACAAATCATGCAATCAATTGCACAGCACCGCCAGCCTCCTTGATTTTCTCCCTGAAGCAATAACTCAGTATTCGACACTGCGCTGAACAACTTAAATACTGACTCTGCCTTTTTCGAGACATATCGTGCCTTCACGATGAAAGGCAAGGTTGGCAGCCTGGTTGTTGCGGATCATAAGAATGAGAATGAATTTGGAGATGTTTCCTTGTACTCACTTTCCGTTACCCAACACCTTGCCGTATCCAAATCGAAGTGTGTCGATGACGGGAACAACGTCCGAGGTCGCTGTGAGTCCCTTCTTTTCTGCCTCCGGCACCAAACTCCAGAGCTTGTCGACGTTGATCGTGGGTCGCCAGTATTGGTTGCGGGTAAGATGGAAGTATCGCATACCAACCTTTCCGAAGTAACCAGGATGGTACTTATCGAAGTTGGTCCTATATGTCGAAATTAGCTTGGTGCTCAGCCTCCCTAAAACCCTACGAATCGTACCTGTGGTGGTGCTGACCACCAGCGAGACCACGACCTCCTGGATGCTTGCGGTGCTTTCCTACACGACCGTGACCGGCGGATACGTGACCGCGATGCTTGCGGGTCTTCGACAGATGGGTGGGCATGGTGTCTGGAAATTGCAACAGGTCAGTCACAAGGCAAAATCATCGAACGAACCGCATCCAAAGTCGCCGAACGCAATCCAACCAAATTATCTGCGATTTTGACGCAGAAAAGCGCAGAATGTCTTCAAGGAGATGGTAGCGTCCGTACGGCGATGGATTTTGGCATAGAGACGACAGTACTGACCTTGAGGATGGTGGAGGTGATGGTCTTCAGCCTCTGTCGTCTGTGATCAGGCCTCGGGGCGCCGCGCCACAGCGTAAGCAAAGCCAAACAATGTTGATTAGTCACTCTATTTTCCTTGTCCTCCGAGTCCGTGTCAAGGGTCTTACTCTCATTCTCCCGCTGTCCTGCCCTTCCTTTCATGAAATAACGGTGAGTTCCGGCGGCAAGTTCTGGGTGACGTGGTGCCTATGCTTTCTCGAAACTCTTGTCTGCGAAGCAAGTCACCACCGCGATCGTGTCATGCATGCATACGAACCTCAGCTCTGGCAGGCCTCATTCTTACGTTTTCCTCACAGAACGTCTAATTTGTATTGCATCAACATATTCAACTCGGCTTAAGAGGTGAGCAACGCTCTTAGTGTCCTCTGGCTTGAAGAGAAGAAGGTGGTGGGTCGGCTGTCGATGTTGGATTCACCTCCTCGTCATTTTCTTACGTGGATGGATCCGTGTAACTCGTTGTACTGATCAATATTGTGTCTAGATTACTGTAATATACTATGAATGCACCTGCCCGATATGAACTCTTTGTATTGGAAGATGGCGAGAAGCCGTGCGTCTGCATCTCGTCCTAGCCGCGCTAAGCCTAAAATATTTGTGCCTCCCCTCCGCTTGGATATTCAGTGTAGAGGTCACCGAAGACAGTAAGATTCCCAATGCTGCTACCATTAAGATCGTGAAGCAAGATCACACGCTGGGGAATATGCTTCGCGCGTACGTGCGGTTCTTTGTCCTCTTGACATCTATTAACCTTCCAGCCCACAGACAACTCCTTTCGATGCCCCAGGTTCGATTTGCAGGTTACAAGGTCCCACATCCCCTTCAACCCTACTTCCTCGTCAAAGTGCAAACAGATGGCTCTATCACACCCCAAGCTGCCGTCGAGGCTGCCTGTAACAAACTCATCGCAACTGTGGAGGTCGTGGCGCAGAAGTTCAAGCGAGAATTCACGTACAAGGACACTGCAGGAGAGGGAGCGCAAGCCAACGAAGACCCCTACGGTGGCACGGGACCCGCTTGGGCTGGCCGTGATTATGATTATGACCTCTGAATCCAGGGTTTGTTCCATGCAACTATTCATCTTTTTATAACTCATATCAACCTGAAGCCGTTACAGACATCTGCTTCGTTCAGTTTACGGGCGACATCTGCCCGAGAACGATACCATGTCACCGTTTCTTTCCATTATCTCCATTTCGATACGATGGTTGTTGCACGACTTGGCCCCAGCAGTCACCCAGAAAGGTGTTCCCCGTTGCGTACGGTTAAAGGGAGCTTTTTGAAAAAGTGGTACTTGTCTGCACGAAGGGACCACACTCGATGACGATCCCGGGGTTTCAATTAGGTTCAAAATCCATCGATATACCTCCTATCACATAGTTAAGGGATCTCTGCAGCAAGTCTACCTTTCTAATATATTCTAGGTTCCGCACCAATTTCTTCTGGTTCTTGTTTCTTTCGAGATAAAATACTTACCATATGTGCCGATCCCCCAGATGAGACATCAGAATGTCCCCTGGGCTTTCCTACGCAAGTATTCAGTTAATGCTCACACAGGAAACACAACCCCTTGGAAGAGTTTTCTTTAATGTCTTCCAAAGCTAGCATTACCGTTATCATGAAGTCTCCATAATAAAAAGCTATGCGGCGTAAGTGTACTGGTGTAAATACCCTAAGACAGGTTGCCGGTAACACGATATTTACTTAGATTCCCGACGAAGTCAAAACGAGGTTATGCCTCATCTGGGCCATCGGCAGATAACCTAGGTGAGTTCAAATGCGAGTAAGGAGGGCTGTCAATGACGGCTCCAGTGTACTCCTTCGGCAACACAACAAACGCATCCTCCTCTTGAGGTGCTGTGGGATATGTTTGGGATGAAATGTTAACGTTGTGCAACAGTAAGTTCCAATAACACATGGCGCAAAGCTTGAAACGTGGGCTTTCAATCTCTGTCACAGTCTTCAAATTATTGAACTCTTGAGCTGCTTCATAGTTAGTAGGTGAACCTTGCATTTGGCCACCCTGCCCGATAAACCCGCTACGCACAATGGGCTATGATCGGTCCTGAAGCTCCGATAGCCTGTGAGACACCCTCTCTTTGTGGCCGCACCGGTCGGAGTCTTGTAAGGCCTTACAATACTTCAAGCTTGAATTATGCCAGCATCGTTATGTATTGAACAGAGGAATGATTGATACCAGTTGGGCATGAATATGGCGGGAGCATCCGACAAAGCTAATAGTATTCAATACATTATAACTTACTACGTACCACCCCTGGGATGCGCCTTTCGCACTTGAAACACACGGAATACTCAAAGCAACTATTCTCGGCTCGACGGTTTCGATGTTCCGAATTGCCGCCAGAATTCCAAAGAGGGAAGGTTACATCCTAAAGGGGAAATAAGCGGGCGAGCCGAAGTTCGGGGTCGGCGCGAGCCAAACGGGAGACATCTCGTGATGCGGCACTTGTACCAGCCTCTCAGCTTCCTATATGCCCTGAGACATGGGATAGAGGTATGGCTTGAGCGCTGTCGGGGTAGTAACAGTCTACATAAGGCTTTTAGGGCTTCACTACTGATATTCACATGATGGCCTGTGGATAGAGGATCGACATCATAAATCTAGGTTGTCCAGGAGACACGCCCGATTAATGTTCGAACTCATCTGCGCATACTCCGTGGGAGGTCCATGATCAGCTGCCAGTAGGCCTTTCAACATAAGTATAAACATGCGGATAGTAGGAATCTCTCCTACCACACAACCCCTTATTGAAATTCTCTAGACCCTCGGATTGAGAGAGAGTAACAACGTGTTGTGTGCTACCTTCTACGTATTGCTGCAGTTTGCCGTGGTTAGCCACCAGTGGGCTAGAATATTACCTGCAGCATGCTGTCACTCTATGCCGTCTGAAATAAGTAACCGCAAAGGTTGTAGTACCGGTGTTCGTTGTGGCTGTCAACCCGCTCGCAACTTTACTTCCGGCTCCACTCCAACGTACTGTAAGGGAGTTGTGTCTATCTATATACGCACTAGTACATTCTGCTCATTACTGCCTTTACTTACGCCGTACCGAGGCGGTGAGAAAGGTTTAGAAGCACTCCCCCGAGCTCACAATCGTATCGTAGTTTGAGGCACAAGTTGCCGCGATTACGCGCAAATAATAAGCATGGTTTTGGAGCAGAAGCTGTAAATACCACTTGCGCTTAACAGACTCCCTACCTTCGATACACCCACAAGTAGAATTTTTGAGTCCCGAGGCAACCCGCTACTAATATGACTTGCACGTCTCTGCAGAACTATCAACACGACCAGCCGGGTTCCGGCATCATGACACCGAAGAATCGAGATTGTCTTCCTGGCATAAAATGAGATTGTCCGGCTCACTCGAGAGGTGCCAGGGGGTCCCCTGCCAATCTGGACGCACAAAACACCGAAATGACCGACCACAAGGAGCTGAAGTCGTTTAAACTGAAGCTCTGAAAGGACAGCTCGGGGATGGAAATACTTCCTTTCTTAGTGGTCCCTAACGTCCTCGAATGTTTGCCATGCCCAGCAGGATCGGTCCCTCTATCCTTCTTCTCATTGGCGGCAGTTGCCTCCGATCACAACACAACCTGAATTACACCACGCTAAACATTTCGGCAATCCCATAACCCTGGCCACACCAGTAACGAGACTGATGGTCTGGGCGTGGCTTCTCTAGACAAGGACTCCGGATCCCGCCTTGACGGTTGCTCAACTTCACTAAATACATATCAAAATATCAAATCATACTCTAAATATCAAATAATTTGGTACAAGTGATATATATCTTACGCTAGAGACCGTACCAGAAGTGTGCTTAATATTGGCAGTTGAGATGATAACCTGCAAGGCCACGCGGACTGCGGTTGGCCATTGCACGATCACCTTACCACTTTCCCGAGTCACAGCGCTTGAGATGACCATGTCGTCAGACGGTGAAAGCTGAAGGGAAAAGATATCGGAGAGGATGGATAGGGGTTTCAACGGCGATGTTTTGCCTGCCGACGCATCTTCTCCTCCATCATCAGCCGTTTCTTGATTTGAGTGGGGCTGACATTTTTTTCTTCTCGCTCTTCGCGATCAGTTTTCTCGAGATAGTCCTCGATGCATTGCTCCATCTTGGTTTGTCGGAAAAGCTCGAGATCTTGACGGCGTAGTTCAAGTTCTTCTTGCTTGCATTCCCATTCAAAATCGAAACCCCATCCCTCCACAACTGGGGCATCGAGCGAGGAAGAAGGCTGAGCGGCAGGTTTCGCGGTGAGAAGGCCGCCCTCCTCACGCCACCATGTGACGAAATAGACACCTGCGCGGGCTATATCAATTTCACCCCGTTTCTTGAGCATCCCCATCCTCTGGCCCAAGCGCTCAAGGAACTCGTGTATGTCTGATGTTGGCTGACTGCCTGGAGGCAGAAGTTTGAGGTAGGCTGGTACTACATGAAGAACCGAGAATCTGGTCAGCACACATTCTCGATGGCAATATAATCAGCCAGAAGGGGGATAAAAACGATTCGTGATGAGCTTGTGCTATATTGAGACGCAAGGCTGTACCACGGGAACGGTTCGTCAAAAAAGGATGCGAAACACTTACAAATCGGGTTTAGGACATTTAATCGATAAAGGAGATATGCGGCCAGAGCTTCCATATCGTACAGGCCTTCCTTGATCCCCGCTGCGAAAGAGGGAGATAGGAGGTGAGTGTGACCCTTCTTAATCACGCCGATCGCCGACTGAGAAGGATATGAGCGCTTGTTACGTACCTATAAGTGCGAGTTTGACCCCTCGCTCGGCTCCTTCCTCCCCGAGGCCAAGGAAAGGTAGCATAACCCCTGGAGAATCATAAGCATAGATTGGTGGATCCAATGAGAGCTTAAGCCGAGTGGAGAGTGTTTGCGTCTTTCCTGGGTTCGCGGACGTCTGAAAGGCTTTTGAAGTGGCTAGAAAGGCTCTATCAGTTTCGTGACCTTAATTTCCACAGAAAGTATCTTTGAGCTAACCTCCTTTGATACCCATGTGACGAAGTGTATTTAACAAGGTTGACTTGCCAACGTTCGGCATTCCAATAACAAGTACGTTCAACTCCAATGCGTGTGGATGTCGGTTCGCGATTTCTAGAGAAGCGTGATTATGGGTTATTCACAAAGCGGCGGATAACGATGACGCCTTGATACCGAGAGATATGACCTACTTACGAGAAGTTCATTCAAGGTTCGGACATCTCGTGGTCGATGCCATGATGTAAACAGTAGTTGTTGGTGTGGAAATTTCTTTTCCATGGCACGTCTAAAGGGCTAGAGCATGGCCGCATCAGATGCATGGTCAGTTAGTTAGCTCTGGAAAGAACGAAAGACGCACCTCCATTCCCCATTCCGGGACGAGGTCACGCTTGTTGAGCAAGACAACGTGTTCGCAAGCTTGCCCAGCGAACAAACGGTTAGTGGGATTATTGGCATCCCATCCCCGTTCTAGTCGCCATCTGCGAAGAGCACCTATACAGATTCAAAATTATGGACAAGTCAGTGATTGTCTTCAACGACTGAACGAGTCAAGGTATCAGGATCAGGGGCACATTATGTGGCGAGAGGTGCCACATGAATTCATTCATTCTGCCGATACATGAAGCAAAGGAAATATGAGAGAAAGGGTTCTCGTGCTTCCTACCAGCCAAACACCCGATGGAGACGCAAAAACGCACCTTCTAGCGTTCGATTGATGCTCGTCAAAGGTAGACGAGAGTCTCTGATCTCCAGCACAACATCTGTTCGCGCCAGAAAAGCGGGAAGTTGCTTTGTGAACTTCATCATGTGCCCAGGAAACCATGATGGCGGATTAGGCAAGAGAGGCATAGGGATCCGTGCAAGAGCCATCTCTAGTAACAGTCGGCTAGCAAGTTCTTGAATGCCAGCAGTCCAGTTAGTGCTTGTCCCCTAACGCCAGATGTAGTCGCCCAAGTTACGTCCTAAGATACCGGGAGCCACAAGCAGTTGGAGACAGCAAGATTTGTGTAGAGTTGAGTGAATCGCAGTTTGAGAAAGAAGATGAAATTCAGTGACGCGATGGGTGCGCGCTTGTTTGTCTTTGTTATTTTCAACCGCCAGACGTCGACCCGAGCCGACTGTGATCGGGGCCTTGACTGCAAGAGCATGAAACGGTTGAAACACGGCGAGCTAACAAACTTGGGTCTTTCAAAACTTTTTGCTAAGATAAGTACACATCGAGTAGAATAAGTATGCCTAAAACACAAAGCGAGATACAAAAACGCAAAGAAAGTGGTGCAGATAAGAATCAAAGATACCAGTGAAAACGAGATTGATGTGTGAAGGGAACTGCTGTATGAATCCCAAGCTTTTAATCAGTGTTCATCTTCATGAATCATCCTCGAAGATACATAGCGGGTGGTATATAGGGTACACTGCGCGGTGAAAGATGTTGGCAAGCTGAGGGCGTTGAGGTGTTGCCATAGGGTACCCGCTCTGATGCTGGGTACGTTGACGGCGATAGAAACATGTTAAGCTGATAAAATGCAGGCGGGTAGATATGGCGAGGGTTGTTAATCCTTTTCCTAGATTGAGAGTCGAATCGGACCGTTGATTAAAAAGATATTCGATTTAAGACTCATACCCAGCCTTCCTTCCCCACACCGATGGCGTCAAAGTTCTTGCCACTGCGTGTCCGTCGTTCTTGTAGGACGGGTACGGCGTCCAGGTTGATGAGTTTTTCGGACGGCGGTGGAGAACCCTCGACCCAGCCCTTCCACCCTTTACGTGCCGCCTGGCGCTTCTTCCTCTCTCGCTTTGGTCGTTCTTCTGGTGCAGAAATGTGGCGATAATCCACGTCTTCAAAGTCGTCCGGAGTGTACGGTCGCTTAAAATACCCTTGCGACACGGACGACGACGAAATCGAAGGACCTGGAGTGCACTCTGGGGTCTGCTCTGGTGAAAACATTGGGGGCGGGGTGACGGATACAGAACGTTGGGTGGAAGCAATCATAATTTCTGGGCGTGCCTTTGGTACTGTCGGCCCTTTCGACTTCCAGAAAGACGATGCTCGTGCGTTTACTGGTGGAACGGTGATTGAGGTCGACGTGGAAGGCGCGTTCGGGAGTGACGTTCGCAGGATGGGGTTGCTCGCCTCTGCTGCGGCCAATTCCAAAGCCCTAGCCTTCTTCTTCTCCTTTCTCTCCTTTTTCCGCAGCCTCTTCTCCTCCGCGTCCTTTTCTACCTCCTTGTATGGACCTACACCGTTGAGCAAACTTGTGAGGACGTCTCGCGGAGGGCGTGGGTCGAAGCCTCCGGCCATAACTGCAGTGGCACTCCTGCGTGCACGTTTCCGAGGAGGCATCTGAGGCATGTTGAGTGGGAATAATATAGCCATTGAGGAGTGGACGAGGGGAGGGATATTTGAGTGGGGGATGCCCGCAGTGGAGCGAAGTCGTGGTTTGGGAGCAATTGCCTGTTGTCCTTTTACGGCAGCAGTGCCAGGAGGACTCATCAACAAACAGCACCAGCCAGCACGTGCGGCCTATCAGGAACTTCCTTCTTTTTCGAAAACCATTCATTTTTTGTGATATATCGCCAATCATGGATCTATCTCCTTTCAGACTATCTTCTCCAACTCCCGCTTTTGTTCTGCAAAATCCCTCTATAGTGTGCCCTATACACCTCCAATTCCACAATAATTCAAACTTATTGCTCTCTGAACCTCAAATTTCCCAATCCATTTTCCACAGCTTTCGGCCGACTTTGCCGTTACAATTCCAGAACCACATTATCATTCCTACCCCGGTACCTATATCCGACACAGGGTACTTACCCACCATGTCCCACCCACTGTGCATAGGTAATATATTTAGCTGTCTCAAATAGTCTAGTCCATTATGCAAAGGAGCGCTCAATCACTGTCAGCTAGCATTTTCTATCCTCATACGTATCCAATACCCACCCAATTCATCAACACGTTACTATCCGTTAACTGTCCCGGCGCTTTCCCGCTCCAATTGCAATTGATGACTGCTTCGCTACCCCCCGAAGATTAGGCACACGAATCCTAGGCCCCAACCGAGTCAATTGGCGCAATCGACACTGTCCCTCATGTGGACACAGCGTGTATCCCGAAATGGAAGATCCGGAGTCATTGTGACGGTAACGCCCATCTCGCGACGCCTGTGAGATAGCAATCGCCAGTGCCCGTTGCCCTAGCTAAAGGCAGTATAATGGAGTGTCTGAATAACTGGTATGTGGCCGCACAATTGAGCATATTGACAGCACCAGTAGGGTAGATCCTCCGCCGCAAGGCTAATTGCGACCAGCACTAAATTGCCTGCCCCAACCGCTCCTAATCGGTCGCCCTATTGTTGCTGGTTGTAGGGTAATCAGAGCTTATGAGCGGACCAAAGAAGGTTATTTTAAGCTAGTACCCTCCTTGTTGTAGGACACGAGGTGTCGGATGACTAGCGGCATGGTTGCTCGACGGCGTTCGATCTTGGCGTAATGGAACGGTGGTTCTTTTAAATGGTGAGTTAGGGGCTGGAACCCCCGTCAACTCGATCCACCGCAGCTGACACCAATACAGTCAGTACTATAAGTCATTAAAGCCATAGTTATAGGGCCCTACACTGACTGCGGCACACACCACAAAGCGCGGACACGTACTGCCCGGCAAGCACGATGATGTGGCAGTGCATGCCCTTGAAATCCCGGCGGGACGCCTTTACACTCTTACAACACAAGATACCCCTGTAACTTGAAGGCCTATAATTGGGCAGGCGGATGAGTAGGTTAATAGCCGTCGAAAGAATTTTTCTACATCGCCGGGAGGTCCCATATCATTCCATGGACCTTTTCCGCCCCTGCACTTGTACTTCCTCTGCAGAACTTCGCCAGTGGCATAAAATTAGATAGCCAGTTGGTGATATGTACTCTCTTTACCCTTGGGTCCCTTCTGGCACCCCGCCCAGTGTGTGAATGAAGGGCCCCCGTAGAGATCGCGCTGTTTAAAATACTAAATTTAGCGCTGACAATTCCTGCAATGTCCGAAGCATTACGGAGCTCTTGATAGGAAACCGTAGGCCATCGCCCTCGGGATTTTGGTACCATGCAGTGTGATGAACGAAGAGGACCAAAGAACTGCGCCCTTGGACATAGACTTGTCCCAAGAGGCGTCGTTAATTCTACTCCAACTCGTGTATGTAACGCTAAGAATGATAACAAAAAGGTAGCAGACCCAGAGTATGCAGCTGTCTTCTGGTCCCCCGAATGTCCCCGCTAAAGTATAGTCAAGTCCCGCTGATCACATTCACATTACAATTGCATCCAAAAACATGAGGTTGCATCGTGACTAGCTTGAGCCTTGTCCTGTATGTGGAGCTTTTCTCCAGTCACATGGTCTCGTCGAATTATGTTACCTGTTCCAATCCTTACAGAACGCAGACCATTTAACATACCCATATCATACAAACACAGAGGCCAAAGAGCGCCGTTCATGGCCTTTGCCAGCGTTAGCGCTTGGTGAGTCGAAAGGACCCCCCTTCGACCGACTCCTTCGCAGATGCCCGGTTACACAGGCCGAGTCGGAACAGCGTGCAATCCATACGATCGAGGAACAGGCCTTCTTACTGCTGACCGGTCTCTATGATTACTTACGCATGTTGATGAATTGACACCTTTATGCAGACTTCCGGGCGGCTCGTGTTGGCTAGGCTGTGCAAACCCCAGACTACAGATGCCCATCGACTCGTAGTTATAATATACACTCAGAAATCCATCCTCTTCCAAGGCCGTACACACCCCGGACCCTACCTCGCCAAACCTTATCCACTTTGTGGAAGTTCGACGGATGCAGATATAGTACGAAGAATCCCAACGCGCCAACATCAGGGCAGAGGAATTCCTAAAACGTCAGAAGCACCACAGGGTCTTTCCGCCACGATTGGCTGCGACCACGAGTTCAGCTTACGCTTCTCTCCGTGGCTGATCTACCAAATTCAGGCTATAACACACCCCAGCGCAACACCATGACTTAGCAAGCAAGCTGCAAGATGCCATTTAGAGTTTTGGGGACACGTCAGAAACTTCGACAAAACTATTGTTCCAATCAGGCCATCTACCCGCAGGAGGGAGGTATCGTAATGTAATGTAAGGGTGACTGGAGGATGTTCTGACCCCCCTTTACCCGAAGTAGGCTGTCAATTTGTCCACCTGGTTTGGTCCAAATAACTGGATGGTGTTCGCCTTTCAACAAAGAGTCACAAATTACCCATACGTGCGTCGGCCGTGACAAAGAGGTGCATCGAGGTGACGCCGGTAAAGGAGCGCTAATCTGATTGTGACGATGGATCTGGTCGTCTAAAGGGATCTCAAAAATTCCCGGATCGATACGCGACGAAGCCAGTACATAACAAAGAGCAGCGGCTAAGGGTTCATTTAAATGTATTGGCCTCGTCTAACTCATGAACGAGGGTTTGGCCACTGGTCCCCGGATTCTGTAGTGATGATCACGACTGGATCAACCTTTTTAAAACCTTCCCTCACCCCGTCACCGTGGCGGCGGCGGTATCTACTAACATGCCGAGACTCGGACGAGTCAACTTTCAATCCTCCCGTTAACAAAAAAAAAGTCGGGAACTATGCCGCGCCTTTCAGCGACTATCAAGGGGGGCACAGCAGCGGAGTCCTGCACCTTGAAGCATGCGGAACCAACCACCGGAGCTCACACAAGTTAAAACACCATTCCCTTCGACCCAGCAGATAAAAATGGAATGATGAAAAGACAATGTTCGAGATTGCATATCACCTCCACGCAGCCCTCTAATGAGCACGCATCCCAAAAATGACTCAGTCTCTCACACAGCATGATCTTTCTACTTTTGGGGTTCTTTCAACGGGAAGCCACACCACACCGAATGCAACGAGGTCCATAATCCACTTGTTAGAAATGGGAGACATTTGGGTCACTTGTCAGTAGACCAAATTTTACTCACAGCCTTTGTCGGATAGCACCAAGTATCTTATCCTAGTAGCGTAAAGGCAACGGAGCAAATGGAATACGTACGTAAAGGCATTCGGAAAATTTACTCCATCGTTTCAGCATCCGACAAAAACAATCGCTAGAATGAATTACATTGCTATGAAAGTAATATAATGTGGAGCCTCCTACCAGTAACCAGATACAGGCGATCCTAACAATAAGAAATCTATTAATCTATAGGATGTGTCGTAAAGATGAGGGTGTGCGGTGTATCGCATATGATGGGCGGCAACCTCAATTCTGGTTACCCAACCGATGTCGAGTCTAAGATCGAGGCGACCATAACCGTCTTTCAGATGCCCAACCTTTGATGAGTCTCGGTAGTATAAGGGGTGCTTGGTAGGGTAGGGCTGAAGCAAGGCGAGGGTCCGGGAGAGGCGTCCGTCGAGTCCGCGAACAGGTCCCTGAGTCGTTGTCGGATGAGTCGGAAGGTCGACACAGAACCCTTTTCGTATGTCAGCCCAACGACGCAGGCACAGCCCAAAGGAACCTCCCAATGGGTGGGTAGCAACGGCGTAGTCAAGGACGTATTATGAGAAGAGACTCGTCCGCCAAGGACACTGCTTCTTCCAGGAGCGGCAAGGAAATTCGGATTGGGAGACAGCGGCCCACCAGGAATCGATGTGTTGTCGGTAGCGATTGAAAACGGACTCGCAGGTACTGTCGGATTAAATTCTAGCCGAAGGCGAACCGGCTTCATAGTAACACCCCGAGAATCAACAACGGATTGGTCCAGTCGGCAGTGATAAATCTCGCTATTGTCTGCGTTGATGTCGAGAATAGTCCTGGAAATACTGAAACCTAGACTCTGGAACATGCGCAAAGCTGGGTCCTTGGATTTAGTCGAGTCCTCGGATGAGTAGAAGATCGCCGAAGATGGGGTTGCACCGTAGCCTTTCCAACTGAATAGATTAGAAAACCAGCCCTTGAATTCTCCCACCACTGGGCTAGCCATGATTTTGCTTGAGTTCCCAGGGGGGAGGAGGGCTGGGGATGGGACGGGAAGGGGCGAGTTAATCATCGTGCGGCGTTGATGGTGTTGTCCACTTGGCAGCTCAAGGGGCGGCGCTAAAATAAACGGTGAGAATCTACGAAGTTTAAAATCCACCAAAACACTCACGCCTGCTTTTCCTTTCCTTGTCTTTCCTGATCTTCGTTGTATTCGATCGGGTGAGAGAAGAATCAAGGTGGTTTCCAATCTCTTTTCCCATTTGCCTGTTGACAGGCATTCCGAAAGCCGCGCTTCGACCGCGAGTTTTATCAGTATCAACGTGGGTCCACCCGTCATCAACTGGCATTGAGTTTTCCTTTTCAGATGCATCGAGACGCGGACGAGGACGATGCTTATGGTCGGGTGCGGCCGTGGGGTTGGATATATCGGTTAAGTGGGCGGTTGTAGCATCTCCACCCGTAGTTCTAGGATTATCGATGGCTGCATGGATACTCTGCAAGACTCCAGTTCGAGGTACGGTATAAGCAGTGCTGGCTCGAGACTCGGCGTTTACCAGTCTTGGTGGAAAAGAAGGGATATCAACATCCATCGCCGAGTGAGAGGATGGTCGAGAAGAATTCAGGGCTGCTAAAGAAGGTACGACAGAACTTCTACCCTGATGGTCTTGGCTAATTTGGTAATCAACGTTGAAGAAATTCGTTTGGAGTGGCGTGCCAGGTAGAGATCGAACGGCGGACGGGATGATTGGATCGGTTACACGGCGTGGTTCCTGGGTCGTTTGTCCAGGAGAATGAGAAACAGAGTGCGTATAGCCACGTTTGGCAACGCTGGCTCGAGGTATTGCAGAGTTTGCTGAAGAGATGCTGCTACGAGGCAGAACCATCCCTGGCGAAGAAGAATACGAATGCGACTGTCTCTTCTTCGAATCTAGGCGGCCAATTTGATTCGACCGGGCGACTGGGACGGTCCCATCCGTTGCACGCGCCTCTACAATAATAAGATGTCCGACGGTGGACACACTTGCTGACCTTTCAGCTTCTTCAGTCGCTGCTTTTTCCAATCCGGGAGGGCCAGCGTCAAGCTTCCTGGCCACCCTAGCCGAATCCAAGTCCCAGCCAAGATAAAGTTTATCCGTATGGAGCCCAGCGTTAGACCGCGAGTTCAAGGGTTCATCCATCGAGTCATTGGAGCGGTTCCGCAGAGATTCGTCTCTATATTTGTTCAAGAGAAAGTAGAAGGCCTTGGCGTGGACCCCCTGTCCGGCCGGGGAGCAGAGATCTCGTTGGATGGTTAACCCTTGAACATCCGTGTGTCGGCCCCAGATAATACGCAGGGAAGAGAAGAGTTCGGGGTCGATCAAGTCAGGAGAAGCGATAGGGCGAGCCAAAGTACTGGGAGAGGGAGGCAGGAAGGGTGCTGGTAGCGTTGTCGAGTCCGTGGCCGTCGAAGATGCGATTGCCGGTCCCCTATTGAACCACGGATGAACCAGGATGTCGGGTATCTGTGTGATGTATTAAAGTGAGTTGAACGTCATGACCAATGCATCAATAGCGTACCGTAATCCGTTTCTGGACATCCACCACAAGCATCTTGGTCAGGAGATCCTTCGCCAACGGATCGATCCAGGAAGGAATGTCATATTTACCACTTTTGACTTTGGACAGTAAGGTTCTGACATTCTTGTCGTCAAAGGGAAGTCGCCCAGTCAAAAGGGCATAGAGAATCACACCACAGCTCCAGATGTCGGTGGCGGTCCCAAAGTACTTCTCGCCGTTGACTATTTCGGGGCTGGCATAGTGTGGAGAACCGCAGCTAGTTTCCAGTTGTAGACTCGGAGGAGCAAACGCCGCCATCCCCCAGTCGGCGATCTTGATGATAGGGGGGCTAAGTGAGGCTATCAATATGTTTTCCGGTTTCAAGTCGCGATGAATGATAGAAAATGTATGTGCATAGTTGAGTCCGTAGATGATCTGTCGGAAGTAGAGGAGGGCTTCGGGTGGTGGAAGACGCCCTCGGTTAACCAGAAAATCGAACAGTTCGCCGCCTTCCACGTATTCTAGCACTAAGAAAAGTTCCTTTTCGCCTTCGTAAACGTCGTAAATGCGCATGATGTTGGGATGGTTCATGAGTTTCATCATCGTGATCTCGCGGTCGATTCCGAGTCTTTGTTTTTCGGACTTTGCTTGCTGTGTCGCCAGAGAAGCTCTTGAGTTGACCAGAGGCGCAATTGGGAGGATCTTCACTGCAGCGAGCTGACGTGTACGTCGATGGCGGGCAATCTTCACGCGACCGGAAGCCCCTTTCCCAATACACTCTCCAAGAATCCACGGTCCAATAGATTTCGGATCTGTTGGGAGGTCGAAAGCCGCAGCGCCCCCTGCAGCAGCCTTCTCCTTTGCCCATCGAGTTCCCAAAGGCGCTGTGTACTTGATAGGGGGCGCACGAGGTGGACTTTCGCTGTCGTCTTGCATGGATGAAATGGACAACCACTAGGTATCGGAAAGGAGAAAACAAAAATGCGCGACCGGCGGGCAGAAAACTGAAATTCAAGGGCCAATTTCGTCTGATTCAGTCCATCGTCAGCCGCGCAAGTAAAACCAAATCCGAACCAAGCGGGCATCGCGTCACATGAATGCCTTGGACCGAGAAACCCGAGTTCACCAAAATCGACTCTGTCTGCGTTCAGCAAGGGAGGATAAACTGACAGAAGACCTTCTCAGATGTATTAGCCATGGGTATAGAAAACTTTGTTGGCAATTGGATTTAATGTGGTCAGCTGCAGTGACACGATAGCCTGAGAGCAAAGGACTCGATAATTCATAGACTGACTGGCACATCCGACGAGGCCTGAGTGCAGGCATAGATTCTAAAATAATCCGACAGCGTCATCTGTTCCTTGATATTTGATATCCATTTGAACCGAACTTCGTCCGTTGTCCTATCTGCGACTTGCGAAGTCCGCGAGTCATCCTTAGGCAAGTTGCCGAGCCTCCGGCTTTTTGATTTGATCCCACGGTATTTGCGCCAGCGATTCTGATTCTTGGTAAACAACCGGATTTCGAGTTCACAAGTTTGTTCTACCTTTCTCTATCATTCTATGCTCTTACGGGTCTCGAAGCAGGGATGCTCGAGGGTCGTACAGTCGCTACGTCCATGTCGCGTCCACGCACGACTATTCAGCATCCCAGCAACCGCTATATCCTCCATAGGAAACGGTACCCTTGAGCAGTCCAAGACGAACTCGAATCGCACAGTCGCCCCAAGAATCGAAGGAGTCAGGGGGGTCGCAACTTTCACAGCGAAGAAGACACCGGATGGCCGGAAACTTATGAAGCTGATGAATCAAGGAAGACACGAGGATGTCATTATGCTCCTGTCGGATGTTGTGTTAACGGAGAGGGGAGGAGCAATCCTGGTGGAAATGGTGCAGCGACTGTTGCAGGGGTTGGACGCAGAACATGTCAAAGGGCTGTTCATCATCTTGAAGGCCCTCCCCAACGCAGCATATGCAAACTCGGATCTCTGCCAGGCTGTATGGGCGGAACTCTTTGATAGAAGTGGTCACCGAAGGATGGAACTCGCCAAACAATTTGGGATTCTCTGCGCGTCCAAGGGATACAGCAACTTTGTAGCGCTGGAAATCATGCCGTATATCTTTACGAAGGCCTCGGAACTCGAGTTTGACCGGTGGAAACACGAGGTCGACGAAGCGATGGAAGCATTCAATGGTCGCCGAGTGGAAGAGGAGATGTTTGAGGAGGATGAACAGGAGTACTCCTTGTTTGGTCCATCGGCGATGCAACCTAGCGTTTTGCAACGCGTCGAGGCAACGTTACCGGAGATTCTGCCCGAACCTAACGATGACATGTCATTCTTCGAGGACGGAGGCGGGGACTACCTCATTCAAGCCCTCTCGAGAGGACCAATCAGGGACCACCAGAGCACTGAAGTTTTGGAGCAATTGGCCGCAGACGGAGAATTCAGGGACGCCTACGAGATGCTTCAAGAGCTGCGACATCTCCATACTGCCATCCCAAATTCTGCTGCTTACTTTAAACCGGTGATGGACGCGTGCCGGCAATTGCAGCGGGTGGACGATGACATCAAGTACGAAGACAAGGAAGCATACGCCCTTAACTGGCTTAAACTTATTCCCATTGCGCACGATATTCGCGCTTGGACTCCTCAGCTACAGCAAATCCACGACCTCATTTTCCGATCACCCCTCACCCATCTTTCGTTCATCAAGAAAGCCTCGGTCCTTTTTGCACAGAAAGGGTTCGCTGGCAGAGTGGTCTCCGCGTCCATGGAGACAATCTTTCTGTATGGGACACAGGAGGAGAGCGAGGCATTCCTTCAAGAGTTCGATGATGCCAACGCACGTTATTGGGAAATAGAGCCTGAACTTCAGGAACATAGAACAAAGGTCATCAAGACTTATTCCAGGACCAACGCCGTTTTCGCATTAATCACGACCAAAAAGTTCGAACGCGCGTACGAACTGTTCCCCGACCCTTATCTCCAAGGATACCATCTCCCTCCATGGGTGTACTTCAAGTTCCAGGACCTAATACGGAAGTGGAGGCACCCGGACAGGTACAAGTACCAGGAACTCGGCCGAGATGCTCTCAGACGTGTTCACGAGTGGAGAGATAGTCGACCAGCCAAAGTACTCGATCCCAGTGCCGAGTTGAACATGCAACCCATCGGGATACCCGAACAATGGGGGACTCATCGTCATAATGGCTACGGCGTGCGCATGAAGGGAAGCCTTATCGAAACTCTCCTCGATTTCAGGCGCGCCATCCTCAAGAACGGCCGAGCACCAATACCCACAGTAATGCTCAACTTCATCATCCCATATCTCGACAGCGGTCATAGCCGTGGCCTGACACTTCTCCTTAACCTTGCTCTCAAGCACAACCGCGAGCACGCCCATCTGATTCTCCTGGCAGAAATGCTTTACTATTACGAACGGCGACGGCCAGAGCTGGTCATTGACACTTTTGTCGAGCATTACCACCTGATCGGCGTGCCGACTAAGGAGATGCTGCAGATTTACGAGCGATCAGCCCCAATTCCGACTATCGAAAGTGACCCGGACCCCGTGGAGAAGAAACGAATACATTACACTCGCAGTGACGATCCGTTCAAGACGTCGACGAAGCTTATACCCCCAGCCACCCACACTGGACTTGTTTGGCACGCTCTCTGTGCTATAGAACAGGATCCAAACCGTGTGCGAAGTCTCTACCGCAAACTATATCAGCTTGCCTCCACCCGACTCGACGCAGAGGAGGAGCTATCCAACCAGGGAATCAGGACATTGGCCGATCCCAAGCCAGAAAATACCCCTGTCCTGAACAGTTGGGCATTTACGCCGTTCTTCCGGAAAGTCGGGAGGTACTTCGGTGTGTCTGAGGCAGCGAAGGTTCTGGGAGATATTGTGGAACTGAAGCTGCGACCAGATGTCTATCACCTTACGGAGCTGGCGGGGTTGTATGCGCGTGTTGGTGATGAAGAAAAGGCGTTGACGATTTTGAGTAAGCTGGAAGCAAGCGTTAAGGAGCGGAAAGAGCAGCACGACCTGGATTCGGACTCAAACCCCTTTAACGCGTCTTCACTCGATCCCGATGAGATCATGTATAAATCCATTTTTGTTGGGTTTGTGCAGGGACGTCGCTGGACTGCTGCTGAGAATGTGGACCAGCGGTATCGAGCGAAGTATGAGGTTCAACCCAATCCAGACGAACCTGACGCGTATTACGAGGCGTGTACGAGGATGCAATACTACAAAGAGCAATGTCAAACATGGCACTTGCCAGAGGTGCGCAGATTTGGCTTTTCCCTTCGCTTCGCGACAATATTGATATGTCGGTACAGCAACAGGAACAATCGCCAGTCAATTTTAGATAGTAGTTTGCACCCCAGTCATAGCCTGTGTACGTGCATTATCACAAAGCCGGAGTCATTGGGTTTACAATCCTGAGAACTCCACATTAGAGTCAAGGTAGTCAAGGAATAGAACACACCTCACAACCGCATCTCAATCTGTGGCTTAACAGTCACCTCCGCGCAACGATGGACGGCGCATGGGACAAGTGATAAGGGCACGTCCGGTGGTTAGGGTTTCGGAGGACTGTACCTCTTTAGTAGAGGATAGCGGACGTTGATGTTGCTTTGCTTTGGGAGTTTTACCAATAGACGGAAAGGATTTTCTTGGTTACGGAAAATGGCAAGCCTTCCGCAAGACGCACGATCGACAGTGACTAGTGAGATTGACTGGTGGTACGTAAGTAAAGGATTCGGATGTAGGCAAAGATAGGCTTCTCTGGCGAGCTACTTACACCCTGCTAGTTGGAGTAACGGCGGTCTATTCGAAATGTTGCAGTCTACGTAACTTTGGCAGGCCGGTTGTGAACTTGGATTGCAGTCCTATCGATGAAACCTGCCTGCCCGAGCAATGGGGAGGACACGTTGCCATCACCCTGATCCCAAAAGTGTTGAGGGTACGCATAATGCTTTCAGTTACTAAATGGACTCAAAATCACATTGATAGGGGAACCAAACGGAGCAACGTCCTCCAACTCCGGGGTCAAAGACAGCTGGAGTGCCCCAATGTTTTATTCCAAGTGCTCAATTTGCGACCTCCTGTGATGAGGAAAACATGTGTGCCTTTTGCATAACATACGCAACAGCGACTGCGCAAATAGATGCCAGTTCACTCGGGGAGTACCATGCGGCCTGCAACGTCCGAGTGTCTGACCAGCAGTGTCATAATCAGGGTAGAGTAAAGACAAATGCGATAACGACGTAGAACAAACCGAACACCGGCAGCCATCAATGCATTTCTTTCCAATCGCAGCAGCCGCGAGATTGGGATTTTTGGATTTCTGGACGGTCAAACAGTTGCATCTCCTAGCCCAAAGGGCACGGAGTGTTTTGAGCCCCCATCAGCTCCACAGGAAGAGGCATAACACTTGGCAGGATATCGTTATAGCGACAACGATGTCTGGATCGGGGGAAACAACATCATCCGAAGGGTGAGGTTATCGTAATCTCATTTCATCCATAACATCGTGCATTACGCAACGTCAACGTTGAGCTCGCTAAGATATAGGCTTACCTTGCCCATAACATGGATTTTTAACAATTCACAGCGACAATGTGGGTGAACCTCAGCAGCCTCGTACTTTATCTTTCTCCAGATTCTAAGGGAGCCTCTTCCGTATGTCTCTGTTTCTTCTTGCCAAAGCAACGGCGAAAAAAGAGCTAGACTTATCAAGGAACAGCCCCAGGTCAGGCAACCATTTCATCAGAAATCAGGAGTGTTATTTCACCATAAGGCTATGTTACATGGTAGTCTCCCGGCCGCCTGAGTAACTGCCTTTCTGTTATCGAGCAAGGGTCTATGACTCCCTTCGGCTGGCATTACAGTAGCTCTCTGAGACTATTAGCCCTCCTTGCCTATATCATTTCTCTATCGCCGAGCTCATAAGGCAATCGTAAGTCTTGATGAAAAACACTTTTTCAGTTGAGTTTTGACGCGTCGAGCTTCTCTGAATCGGCTCGCACCGCCTCAATTTGAGAGTTAGGAAGAAGTGGCGAATATCCACCTTGGTTCGTAGCGGGCTTTTGCAACACCACCGCGTTAGTCAGGCTGAAGTTATCCGGATGTCGGGATGAAACTACTATAACTCGGTCCAACGGAGGCGTGCCGGATTAAGCAGCGAGATCTCAAGATTGGACTGCACAGCCGTCGTCTTGGCATGACGTCGGCCTTGCTCGGCAAAAGTCGTGAGAAATCATTGCCTAGACAATAGACAATAGTCACAGGGGAATTAAGCAGAATGACGGCCTGACCTCGGACTCGTTTGTATCATACCCCATACTACCAGGAATAGGAAGAGGCAGCGTCTGGAAGCGCTTGAGCTCATTCAACGACCACAATGTCCCGACATGGAGCACCACCGGTGGTGCCAGATCAATTTAAACCGGTTTTGTACGTTGTTAACTGAACATCCAATGGCTTTCTGTCTGATTGTGATAACAGGATAGCGGATATCGACAGACTATGGCAGAAGAATTTTACGATAATATGGACTTCTGTCCTGGCTTTCTTCGTCTTGATATCCTTGCCACATCTTATACGATCGATAAGAAACGGGAGGGCATTTAAAGGTGTATTTGGGGTTTCCGAGAGCTGGGGAGAGCCTCGATACCAGGCATTAAGTTCTGGAAGCAACGAAACCATCTCGAAAGGATCAAACAAGAGGCCAGTAGATGCATTTGTCGACAAGTTTCTGTCTATCTGCTGGTGGTCTTTACCAGGCCTCGAGCTTACTCTTGGTCAAGGTGTGTTGCGTTTCTGGTTACCATGCATCGGCTCTTACGTCCTGCGCAGTCGTTATCCTTGGAGGATATATTGTCGCAGTGCTGACGACAATCATGACTGATGCGAACTTAAACAAGAATTCCAATCGTTCAGGTGCGTTTATGGCCCTCTGCAACTGCCGCAGACGGATCTTATCTTCTATTCAGGCTTCATCGCTGTTGCCCAGCTTCCGGTTGTATTCCTTTTTGCGACCAAGAACTCTGCCCTCTCGCTGATACTCGGGCCTGGTCATGGCTACGAGAAGCTCAACTACATTCACAAATGGGCCGGCCGCTGCATCTTCATCGCTTCAACTCTCCATGGCGTCCTCTGGATACAGAACCACAAGAAGACAGACATGCCGATCCTCGGAGAACTCAAAGAGACAACTGGAATCGCGGCATTCGGTGTTCTCTCTGTCATGGTCCTGACTTCTTTGCGACCCTTTCGACGGTGGTTCTACGAGGTGTTCAATATTATCCAGTAAGCCCGGTCACGTTCCCCGACAGGCACACGTATGCTGACTGATATGTACCTTCCACAAGCATCTTGGCATTTGTGTCATTCTACATCACCCTCTGCTACCATACTCCAAACTACATTGGTCCTTATTTTTACCCCCCACTCGCCTTCTATGGTCTTGACTTGCTTATGCGAATGTTCCGAGTCAGAATCAAGGACGCCATCCTGGTTCCGCCAAATTCGCAGCTTACCTTGGTGCGCTCTCAGGCACACCTCCAGATCTTGTTCCACTTGCTCATTCAAACCTCGTTCCTAGATTCACATCCCGGATTGCACGGATGGATGGGTTGCAGGGCAACACATCCGTTTACGTGTCTTTTCATCAGGACGGATATTTGAAGCGCATCCGTTGACCATCTTTTCTGCCCCACCTGGACTCTCATGCATCACGTCGTTCCCTAGTGGGATCAATCTTGGTGCTCGTGTTATGGGCGACTGGACCAAAGCATTGAATGCCTATGCCCGTGATACTGGAAAACTTATCAAGGAGCAAGAAAAAGAATGCGAAAAGGAATCGAAAGGGCAGGGCAGTGCTGTCGGTTCATCAGACATAGCAGAAGTTCCTGTCCAGGTCATGTTCGATGGACCATACGGTGGTTGCAGTCTCGACCTTGGACGCTACGAGACTGTTCTGTTGTTCGCCGGCGGCGCTGGAGCCACTTTCACAATTGGCCTTCTTGATGACATCGTTGGCCGATGTGTGACGCTGAAGAGGCGTGGGGGCGAAATTACCAAGAGAATCGAATTTGCGTGGTGCATCCGCTCCTTTGGTAACGTCACCCTTTTCTTTGAATCATGCTTTACATCTGACGCCAAATGGTTAGGTTCGCTCGATTGGTTTGCCCCGGCTTTAATGGATATCGCAAAGGTCGCTGAGTCATCGGACCTTGCGCTGCATATCTCTGTCTACGTGACATGCCTCTGCAACCCGGAGGCCGTTCCCCCGATCCCCAACTGCGACGTCACTATCGTCAGACCGACAATCTACAAGGTCTTGGTTGATCTCGTTACACCACCGACGCAAACTTCTGCCTCCAAACTTTCAACAACCAGCGGCGTTGTCAAGCGACCGTCAACAGCGATAACTGCCGAATCCTCTGCTACTGAAGACGTAGATAATGCCGGTCCCGCGATTAGCAGCCGACTCCCCTGGGTTGGTTTGGAGGGCGGTATCGCTCTTTGCGCCAGTGGGCCTGAAGGTTTAACGAGAGAAGCTGCCAACGCTGTAGCCCGACTGCAACTCAGCAAGAATATCGGTCCTGTTGGTGTACACACCGAAGTATTTGGATTGTAAGCATAGCCTACTATGCCAGTATGTTGCTATTGGCACTGTTTTCGAGGTTCTCTGTACTTTACTCATTTAAGCTTGATGTATTATGATTCTGATTGCGAAATCTTTGCGGTGACAGGTTTCTTGGGCTCGCTGGGTGTAAAGGAGTTATTCTGAAATGAACTCGATACGTCGGCGTTGTGCTTGAAGTTTAACCCATGTATCCTCATTTGGGATCCGTCCTAGAGGCTGATAGGTTAATTTGGACTAATCCGTTATGGGACTCTCTCCGCGTCACAGCTTCGGATGGGCCAGGCTTTTGCTCCCTCATGAAAGGTCCCTGATGCGGATGGCCCCTGATCCGATGACGATATTACATTATATTAACTCCGCAGCCCATCTATCAGCTCCCTCTCTCTTGTCAACAGCTACACCCACCATCGAACTCTGACTACCACAATCTACATTTACTCGCTCCCTCTCTCTTGCAACCGCTACACCCATTGAACTCCGACTGATACAACCTACACTTGCGACTAACACCCATCTCTACCTCACAATGTCCCCAACCTCGTCTAGGCCCTCAACTCCACAAGCTACAACGTACGTTAAGGCCAGATGCCACTGTGGACTTAATGAATTCCGTGCAGGCTTCCCTACATCAGCGCTACCTATCTCAAGCGACCTCTGCCACTGTTCTTCCTGCCGCCACAGCTCAGGACAAATGGCAGTATATCACGTTGACGTCTTCGACCTTCTCTGCCACGACTCCGATGAACCTTTCCATTTCAAGAAGATGGCCGGGTGCGACGGCGATGGAGACCTCATTGCCTATCAGAGTTCGAATGACGGAGTGCGTTATTCATGTTCGGTTTGCTCGTCTCAGTTGTTTTTTCGCTACCTCGGGAAAGTAGTGGAAGGCAGCGACGGAGAGCGAGAGGGTGGTTATCTGCGCGTCGCGGCAGGGGCATTGGAGAGGACCGAAGGCATTGTTAAACCCGGATACCACATTTACGTCCAGGACACCATTGATGGAGGATTAGCGGACCATTTGAGAAGCATAGCCGGGGTTGACCTACCGAGATACAGTCTTGATGTGGGGTCCGAGAAACTACCGCCTGGTTGGAAGGACGAGAAGTTGTCAAAGCAAGGCAGCAGGGACGAAGATGGAGAACTAGGACCGACGCCAACGAAGAGCGATGATACCCTCCACTTTTCATGCCACTGCAAATCAGTGCAGTTCGGCATCACTCGACCATCGTCGGTATCGAGCTTTCCCTCTGCGGCGTATCCGGACTTACTTTACCCCCACGATACTACTCGATTATCGAAAGTTCGGAATTTCGAAGATACAAAGTGGTGGCTTCACCCTCCTGGCTCGGCGCACCCGACTAAATACCTTGCAGGTCATTGTGCCTGTGTTTATTGCCGCCTGACGAGTGGGTTCGAGCTACAATCGTGGCTATACGTACCGCTCGCGAACATTGTCGACAGAGAAGGAAAATCTTTCACCCTTTTCGAGGATAATGACGACGAAGATCTCCGGGTTATTCGTGAAGCGGTCGACAAACTGGGGATCACGCAGCTACACATTCCAGAAGAAAGGGCCAGTCGAAAGAAATTAAAGGGGTTGAAGCAGTACATATCCAGCCCAGGACGCTATCGAGAGTTCTGTCCTAAATGCGGCGCAACCGTGTTTGCGTGGCAGGCAGGACGGCCAGACTTAATTTGTGCGGCTGTCGGATTGGTGGACGAGACACAGGATGGCGCTAGGGCTGAAGGGTGGTTCACTTGGTGCTTGGATAGGGTTGGGTTCTCAGAACAGGCCGTCAGTCCTGCGACAGTTGGCGGGTTACTCAAGGGGATGCAGGCGTCGAAGATAGAGACCGCTGACGGGGTGCCTGCCAAATCAGTGAAGTTGGCAACCCCCCTGTTACCGGTTAGGGCTGGCATTGGCTATGTCGAGAGGAAAGAAACCAGCTCTGCCGCAACTTCAGCAAGATTTGTGGACGGAATTCAGGCGTCTTGAATGGTACTACTTTACTACTAAATTTGTGAGTTGGGTTTGCTGGTTATCTGGGTAGCGTCATCTGATTTACTCCTCAGGTAATATTTCTGTATATTATATTCCCTACCAATCTGATGCTCCGTTTGCTGTAAACCAAGCTTCAACTTTTTTGGAACGCTGACAGAATGGTGGAAATTCGACGACGTCATGTCTCACATCCCAGGTATCTTGCTGACGATACACTAACTCGAACACCTTCTTCCTTCTTCCTTCTTCCTTCTTCCTTCTTCCTCACCCGCCCGTATTCTAGCGTATATGTCTACCCCGCCTCCAAACTACGGTGCTGCCAGCGAGGAAGTTGCTGACGTATCTTCATCGGATTCGGATACATCTTTACCAACCACCTCTTTTGAGGTCCTTGGAGGGTTGCCGCGATCAGCTGGCCAAACCCCACCCCCATCTCTTTCCAGGAAGTTGAGCGTGCCTGTCATTGAAACGGTCGGGGACCTGACATATGCCCACGCAACATGCCACTGTGGCCGAAGCAGCATGCGGGTGGCCTTCGAAACCAAGCGGATCCCCATACCAGTCAGCATCTGCAACTGCAGCTCTTGCCGCCATATTAGTGGACAAATGGCATTTTATTCCGTTCGCATCAACGGAAAACCTATAGCCGTCGGCCTTGAAAACGAATTTCCGATAGACAGACTTACCGTTTATCAACCTGCCGACCAAGAAGGGATTACTCGCTACTTTTGCGGCACTTGCTCCGCCCATGTCCTGGTGCATATTGACGAGTCGAAGCTTCCCCGCCCCGGACTCGACCACGGAGTGCTAGACGGCTCAACCAAAGGTGTTCACGGTAGCGTTGTCGGAAAATCGGAGAGTTGGCGAGTCGTAGGTGGGGCGTTGAGACAGGTAGATGGAGTTTTACAACCGACCAGCCATATTCAGGTCGCATCCACCATGGATGGAGGATTTGCGAACCAGTTACCGGTCGTCAATGGCGTCAAGCTTAAACGCTTCTCTCAGGGGAAGGGCAGCGAGGAGCTCCCTATGGACTGGAAATCACCTTTGCTCAAGGAAGGACAGCCTGATGATGAACTCCATGCCCGTTGCCATTGTGGTGCGGTCTCCTTCTACATCTCTCATCCTCAGGAGATAGCGAGTCGGACGTCAGCTCCCTATCCGGACATCATCTTCCCCATCTCCATCACGCGTCGCTCCATTCTGCGCAATGTCAAGGACGACAAGTGGTGGCTTCGCTCACCGATCAAAGAGGGTGGGCCCGTCAGGTACCTAGCCGGACACTGTGCCTGTAATTATTGCCGCATGTCTAGCGGCTTCGAAGTTCAGTCATGGGGATGGGTAGCAAGGGCACATATCCGGGAAGAAGGATTTTCTAAGGAAGAGCCCTTGACACTGGCGCATCTCGATCTACGGCCTAAAGGCTTAAAGCAATACGTTTCCAGTCCTGGGCAATACCGAGAGTTTTGTGGTACATGTGGCGCGACGGCTTTCTGGTGGAATGTTGGGAGAATGGATGTTATATGTGTAGCTATGGGGTTGCTCAACCAGGATCAAGATGGAGCGAGGGCTGAACATTGGTTTGATTGGAGCAAAGGGAGGGTTAGCTTTTCCGAAAGCCCGACCAGTCCATTCATCATTCAAGGGATAATTGACGCATTACCGCCCTAGGTAGTCAATTGTACGTTATTACTATTACCATCTATCCTCGATTGGTGTTTGCATTTCTTGTCAGGCCTTGTCAATTCACATCACAGCAATGCAATCAATTTCTTGTATCTTGTAGTAGAGTTCGTGTTCATTAAATACATTGAGACCAGTTGGGGATCGTATTAAGCGACTCAAGGGCTCGCCAAATCCTTCATTGAATTGTGCCTTGCATACCGTGCTGGTATTCGTGTACAATTCACTTCCATGGCCATTTAAGTGCCGGGGGGAAGAGCATCGTAGATCGGGCACAGCTGATCCCACGCAGCTGTAAAATGACGTGTGAACGAATGTCCTCGTTGAAGGTGCGAAGAATAAAGCTTACTGGGCGGGTTGAAGTTGGCGACGTTCGGAACGTCTTCAGCGAAGACAACGGACAAACCCCTGTCACAAACCATTTAGCAACGAGCAGAAGTTTAAACATACACTGATTGGCTTACATGACCAAGTGCCAATCAATGTGGCTGTATTGCAGTGCAGTTCGTTGAGCAAATATTATAGTGACAAGAGGGAGATGGTGGCGCACCAATGCATAATCCAGGGGCCAGGGTTGTCAGTTCGGAATCGGATCGTAACATTATCGCCGGGTCCGCCAATGCTGACGACGTCTCTCACAGGGGGGTTGACGAAGTTGTAGGTTGAGCTACCAGCAGAACGAACCACGTGGAAGGCATGCTAGGGAATAAATGTCAGTTCGCATTGTCCAAATTCTGCGTAAAGGGCCTAGTGCTCACGCCGTGAAGATGGATAGGATGCTAGTAACAAACATATTAGTAAAGAAGCACGAATGGGAGGGAGATGAGAAACGGACCGGTGCGCCTCCACCACCAGGCAAGGAAAGTTCGATGTTAGCGTTCCGGGGGAGAACGTAAATACTACCGGCAGGTAGCATGTCCTGAGCAGTTTGTGCGCCACTCATAATTTGAAGCATGACGGGAACAGTGGGCTCATCGAAGGGGGCACCGTTAACGAAGAACTGGGAGGTCGGGGGGTTGAAGGCAATCTGGAAGTTGATAGCAACATCAACGTCACCAACGGCAGGGCCTCCGGGAACGGGGTGGCCCAGAGCTACCAAGTTAGCCTCGTTGAGAGGGTTGCTATTGGGCGTCTGCGTAGTGGTCGGGTCGGCGTTAGGTGCACCAATGTATCGCAAAATGGCAGAGTTAAGGCCGCCGGCGAAACCGGCAGGACCAACGTTGGGTTGGGACCTAATCCAGTAGTTGGCCACAGGCTGGTTGGCATTGAGAACAAAAGAATAACGTTGTCCTGCAAATATGCGGATGGAGTCAACGGTGTGAGGTTGATGATTGACGGAATCGACTTCGATGATGGTCTAGAAAGGGAATTAGTCACTAATCGGGTTCGTGCCGGATTTTACTGACCATTGTGAATGACCAAGTCCCGCTTTCACCGATGGCTGTGTGAAGAGATTTGAGCCTAAATGCTGCTCTGACATGCGGTCTAGAAACGGTACCTTTGCCTGGGATTTTGCGATGAATATCATACCGACTGAGTCGGATGCTCAGTTGCCCAGACATTGAAGAAGTGCAACCCTTGCGGTCCTTGCGACGGTTTGACAAAAGCCCGACAGTAAATGCTACCTCGCAATTAGAGCCGTGCCCAAACGTCACGGCCATGGTAGCTGTTAACTTGGAAGTGTGACCGCCATCTTGACTTGTTCTGATGGTGGCCGTTTGACAGTGAGAAAGGTTTCACCTAATGGACTGGAGGAGAACTACACGAACCGTGAACGATGGATCATAAAAGAGAGTAAGAGGTGTTGTCAGAATGTTGCGTGGTGAGGTAAGGCATGCGCAGTACCGATGATAGATATCTAGGTTCAGCAAGCTCCATGTATCGCCGAAATGCAGGATTGAGATGAAAGCGAGCCCATCATTCCGAAAAACAATGAAACGACTGGAAGTTCCTGATTGCTCGGAATCGAAATCAGGTCCCACTCTTGCGTAGATGTTACTCCAGGGGGTTGATCAAGCTGATAAGATGTGCATATGGTGCAGAAGGGGTGAAGTGCGTCAACAGCAATGGCGTTTGGGCTGCTATGAACCGCCTAAAAGCCTGGGGCGTATACTATGCATGGACAAGATGGGAGCCACAGAATAGCCAAAGCAGCCCAAAAAGATGGTCGAGAGCAGCGAGCGAGTTACAAAGGTTCCCAAATGGATAGGTGGACATAATGCATCTGAAGAATCGAGAGCCAACTAGAACAATCGTGGTGGCAGTTGCCAGCGGTTGGTTTGTTGGTCAGGGTGGTTTCCCACGATGTGGCTGTGCAGCCGCAAATGGTTGAGCAGTGCTCGCATCTGCTCTTTTGTCTGTGCGGTCAAGGACCACCATCGTCTCGCGCGTCCAGGCATCCAGGCAGGCCAGATTACCCTCGGACCCTTTCACACGAACATAATACAACTTGATATCAACGGTGCATTTGGTTCGATCATCACTCAACAACTGGAAGTCAGACGCTCCCCTCAATGACAACTAAAGAAGAGCAGGAAACTCTTCGTCTATTGGTTCAGCATGTTTCAAGGGCATTCTACGAACCCAAGTTCACCATTATTCTCGACCAACTAGCGAGGCATCCTGTGTGAGTGTTTCTTACTCCACCTAGCCCTACTCGTGTCGCTCGGGATCTAATGACCTTCGAACAGCCTGAAAGACGATGATCTGGCTGGTCGAATGGGTCTCCAGCCGAAAGAGCTAAACAAGGTCATTGCTGTCCTGTCAAACGATTGCTTGGTGAAGGTGTAAGTCGGCTGGTGATACACTCACGCCAAGGGCTCGCTGACGAGATCCGATATTCAGATACAGGCAGAATGAACTCAAGGAAGGCGCTCAGCGTTCTGTGGGAAAGCAATACTACTACATCGATTATGAGCACTTCTGCAATGTCGTCAAATGGCGTATAGCGCGTATGCGTCACAAGATCGACCACAAGTTGCGAAATGTCCGTACCTTTGTGCTTTTATGCCTTCTATAACTCGCTTACCATTGGCTGGATAGGAAATTGACAACAAAGGGTACATCTGTCCCCAGTGCAACCAATCGTACACACCGCTAGAAGCAGACAAGCTAATCGACTTTACTCTTGGTATCTTCGTCTGCGAGATCTGCCACGCCGAATTGATCGACAACGAGAATGCCGCCAGCCTTCAGGGCAGCAAAGATCGTATGATGCGATTCAATCACCAAATGCGTTTCATTCGTGACGGTCTCCAGAAAAGTGAAGGAATGAAGCTACCTAAATTCGACGTGGCAGCGTGGGTCAAGGCAAATGCAGCTGCCGAGGCAGAACAAAGGTCGAAGATGGCTGGAGGTGGCCACGGCGCAGATGGTACAAATGGCTCCGCCGGTGCAGGCTTGAAGGTGGCGGGGTCTGGTTCTTCCGGAAAGATCGATGATGGCATTGGCATTGTCTTGGTCAAGGAGGGCGAGGGCGAAGATGAGGATAAAATGCGAAAGGAACGAGAGAAAGAGGCAGAGCTCAAGCGTGTTCAGAACGCTCTACCATCGTGGCACTTGAAGAGTACCATAACCGGAGACCTAACCGCACTCGGTGTCAAGGAAAGTGCGCGAATAGCCGCCAGCCAAACGCAATTGTTGGGCGACGAAAGCTTGAAAGGGCTCGGTATCATTGGTGCCAGCACCGGCAGGTCTTCGCACAGTAACGAGTTTTCTGGTGGCAATGGCGGCGGTGTGACGTCGCCAACGACGGAAGACTCCAAAATGGATTTTGAGGCCCACCTTTATGACAATTACTACGCCAATCTTGTTGCCGCCACTTCTACCTCGACTTCTGCCTCACCGTCGATCGTAGCCACTCCCAACATCAACATGAGTTCTGAATTCGGGGAAGACGATGAAGATCGCAAACCTTCCATCGAGTATCTTGATTCCTTGAGCGACCATCGAAAACGCTCTCGGTCATTAGAGGATGTTGGATCCGGCGGTTCTAAGACCCCAAAAATGCTGAAGACGGAGAATCTGCCTACATTTCCCGAGCCTTCGAACGGTTATAACGGTGTCTTGGAAGAAGAACCTGTTCAACAAAACGTTACATCGGCGCAGGACCCTATGGTGCAAGGTATGTTATCCCTTTCAGTTGTCGGACCCTGCTAATATTGCTTTGTGTGAGTGTTAGTTAATGGCAAGTTTAAAGCACTGTCACAAGTCACCGAAGAAGATCACGACTTGATGACACCGGATGAATATACGGCATACTTCCAACTTTTGGAAGAATATTCCTGACGCCTCAACCCTCTCGGATACTCCACACATGCTATGATCCCGTCAACTTGTATGGAGCGTCACAAACATGTCCGAGCTTTCGCACCACCTTAAACTTAGTTTCCGAGAATCAGGCACCTGACACCGTCTGGATTTCCCAACCCCGGCCAGCTGTGCGAAGGACACCCCCAGTTCTTTCCGTTGGACCGCTTTGGATTGCATTTTGGATTGTGAGGCTGAGGATCAGCGCCATCGCGACTGGACTACCGGCCCACTGCGGCCCACAGTCTCTCCTGTGTAGGTCTGGTTTTACTAGCGCTCGGCCCGCCCAAGAACTTCCGATGAAAGAAGCCGGAAACGTTGTTCTGTGAAAACAAGAACTGTTCTACATAGTTACCTTACTTACCCCACTGGCGCCTTCACTCCAGGATCTATGATTCTTCCGAACTTGTAATTTCACAAGGTTCAGTCCAATCGAATGGTAATCTTATGACGTGTTTGCCATTCTTCCAATCAGGTTTCCAAGTTTGTTCCGGGGCGATCCATCATTCAAGTCATGAACCGGGCGTGTCTCCGTCGGGATAACTGAGATTAACGAACGTCGAAGAGTACTGAATGAATGATGTTGAAGTTAAAAGCACATGAACCTGTCATTTTTCTCACTCTTTGAAGGCCAAGTTGAAGGCAGCTAAAGTGGAGGCTTTTGCGACCGGAAATCCTTGCTTCAGAAGCAACTGGCCATCCACTTCTTATTAGGCTTCTGTCCCGAGTGAACTGAATTACCATTAGGTTGAATTGTTTTACCAAAAGAACCTTGAATGTGCAGTTCCCGTGAACAAAATACCTCCAAGATCTTCCACGACCACGTTTTTCTAAAAGACAAGCAAAACCCCATTTCTACTTCGCGTATTTCTCGGATGCTCAAAGGAAGCCATCAAGAATTGGGGAATGATATGTGTTTAGAATTTGCGTTGGTGCGTCCGCTTCCCCATAATTCCTTAGAATGATCACATGGGTTGCACATGGGGTGCTTCTAATTCCATGTTTCCTACCTTTCAGTCTTTCAGTAGATCTCAATTCGACGCATCTTGACGGATTAGAAGAGCGCCATCGACCCGTATCACCTTCGTGACCGTTGATTTCCTCTGAGTCAATACAAGACTTAAGCATCATGAGTGCCTTTTTGGTGTGTTCATGATTTTCGAATGTCGCTGAAGTCATCGCGAGGAACTGCCGACATGCGGAGTACGATGAGGTACACGCGTTGGGTTATGTTACTTGTGTACGCGTGGAACACAGCGAGGGCATTATTCTCGGATTATTAGACGTACTTTCCCAGTCGTCAACCAAAATCGTTTATAAAGCACTTTTATAGGCTATCGTGGACTTTGGCTACCGTTTCAAATTCACTGGAATAATGTCTTCAAAACTGCTTGCTGTCGCCGCTCTTGCAGTCATATCTGCTCCCTGTGTTGCTGCTGCTGTCGGACCATGGGGTCAATGTATGATCCTGTTTTATATTTGAGTTACGAACCCTCTGATTCCCGTTGTTTTAGGCGGTGGTAACGGCTATAACGGAGACGTGCGTACATCAGACCATCGCTTAATCTTATTTTGAACTGACCTGAGGCAAATTACAGACTACCTGTGAGTGAAATGGGCAGTTCTTACATGATATTCCAAATGACATTAAATAACGATGGTAGGCGTCAGCGGTTACAGCTGCTCCAAGTTGAATGACTGGTACTCGCAGTATGTAGTATTTACTGCTGCTTTGAATTCTCTTTGTGTTGCATGCTAAATCAACCCAGATGCCAGCCTGGTACAGTCCCTCCAGTTACGACAACGGCTGCCCCTGTATCGAGCACTTTCATCCCGCCAGTATCTGTCACTGTTCTTCCACCCGTATCCTCCGCGGCGCCTCCTTCGGCTCCGTCTCCTTCCGCAAGCCCCAACTCTCTACAAAAAAGGTTTGCAGCTAAGGGAAAGCAATACTTTGTGAGTGTAGACATATAGTTCATCTTACATACGCTTACGAAATTACTATATAGGGCACATGCGCCGATCCCAACACTCTCAACATCGCAGGTATGTCTGCTCCAGTTGATATGGTTATTCCGGCTATACCTTAACGGATATGTAGCCAACGTTGCCGTAATTCAGAGAGAATTCGGCCAAGTTACTCCCGAGAACTCCATGAAGTGGGAGTCTCTGGCTCGTGAGTTTTTACAGTTGAGGCAGACGCTTTATCTTACCCCTCACCAGCAAGCCGTGGAAGCTTCAACTGGGGCAATTCTGACCGACTCGTCGACTGGGCCGTTCAGAATGGCAAGTTGATTCGCGGACACACTTTGGGTAGGCAGACTCTTATTCTGAACGCCGATCACAAGTTTCTGACGTCATGCCAGTCTGGCACTCTCAGCTTCCGGGATGGGTCAACAGCATCGGTGACCGTGCTGGTCTGGTCGGTGAATTAATAAGCTCTAGTGGGCAAGCATGCTGACATTCCGGACTACAGACTTCCGTGATCGAGGCCCACATTGCTGCTGTGGCCGGTCGATATGCTGGAAAGCTCCTTGGTATGTCTAGATCAACTTCATCCAACATATTTCAATCCTAATCACATTCTATATTCACAGCTGTAAGCCCTAGATCACAGCATATGTAACTTCTATCTACTAACCGATCTGTTAACTTGGGTTTCCTAGTGGGATGTCGTCAAGTGAGTTCCCAGTCATCATGAATCTTGCCCTATGTATCCACTGACCTCCTTTCAGTGAAATGTTCAACGAGGATGGTTCCATCCGAGGAAGTGTATTCTCTCGAGTCTTGGGAGAGGTGAAATCCAATAATTTCGAAGATCCTGCACTTTCTAACAATGCATCTCTCTAGTCATTCGTCCCCCTCGCCTTCCAGGCTGCCCGCCGTGCTGACCCCAAGGCAGTGTATGTGAATTCTTCTGGGT
>ML210178.1:149081-225855 GCA_004369085.1 Coprinopsis marcescibilis
GATTCGGACAACGCCAAGGTCCGCGGTATGGTCAACCTTGTTAACCGAGTCAACCAGGCCACGCCTGGAACTATCGATGGTATGGGTACTCAGGGTCATCTTTCTGTAAGCATAATTCAACTTTCAACCACGGCCAAACATACCTGACCATCTTTATTAGGGCGGTCAAGCCGGTGGTGTCCAAGGAGCCCTCAACGCGCTTGCCCGGACCATTGGTATCAAGGAAGTTGCCATCACTGAGCTCGATATCCAAGGTGCAAGTGCAAGTGAATACACAACTGTCGTTCGTGCTTGCCTCAATACTCCCCTGTGTATCGGTATCACCGTCTGGGGTGTCAGCGACGCTGTGAGTGTATCATTGTCAAATGATGCTTTCTATTTAACATTCCTCCTCCACAGAACTCTTGGCGAGCCAGCGGAAACCCCTTGCTCTTCGATCGCAGCTACCAACCCAAGGCTGCGTACACTTCAATCATTGGTATCTTGTAAACTGTCTTGTTCCTGTTCTCTTCGAGATAAACAAACTGTGATCCTGATCTCTATGTCAATAAATTCTCCCCTTCTGCCTCCCAATCCAAGAAACATCGAGAGATTTGGGTCCGCGTCAACGCCGCAATGCGCATTTCTGGTAAGCTGCCAAAACTTTAAACCAGAGACGATAAGTCAAGGTGGAGCATTTTGCGTTCTGATAAGCGTGGTGGGTGCCATGTGTACGTCTACTGACTGCGAAACGCCGTCAGTCAACCCCGCACCCCACACAGGCCCCTTTTATACCAAAGCGTCCGAATGTTAGGCCCCTTCCAGGATTCCTAATTTTCCGTCTGTTGTGAAGATGCAACAACGTCGGACAAGTGTCGCTGTCAGAGCCTGTGAGCGTGAGTACGGGGATGTTCAGGGTTGCAGAAGGGGGGGAAAGGGCGGAGCAAGTGACGCCAGAAACGGCCAGATTCGAGAAAGCCTGCGATGGGAATTCGCGGGGACATGAAATTGCTTTTGGTTTGGACTGCCAGGTACAACTGTGGTCGGTCGAACTAGTCCATGCGTATCTACTTACTATAATTGGGTGTACTGTTGTCGAGTTGGAATTGAGCCCGCAAGCGACATGAGATTGACCGACACGGAGAGCCAACGGTGAGCGGGCAGATTGGCCGAACCACACCACGGCATAGTACCGCATATATTCAAAAGAACATGCGTAAACAGATACACTGGATGCTAATTGGTATCGAGATTTAAATCGGTGCTTGGGTTACCACGTATTGAGAAATGTTACTCACGAGGGATGCGCAGCCTTGTGTACGGCGGAGGAGGATGTATGACCGCTTAATTAACGTCCCACTACGCCAGGCTGCCTTGCAGCTTGGGCGAAGTGGACGGTAGCTTGCCACCAGAACACCATTCCTAATCCAATCAATCCGTGCAGTGTCCCCCAAACCGTCTCAGGAGTAATCTTCAAACTGTAAAGTGTTCCCATTAGAGTTCTAGTGAGCGGCAGATTTTGAAGGTGATTCAAAATTAGACGTACGACTCTGCTAATGGACCAAAGGAACGAGGTATGAAGCGTGGTGCTTGGTATATGATAGTCGACGATGCGGTATGGTATATGCACAGTGCAATAGCCAGTGCTCTTTTACCAGGGAGGAATTCTGTTTAGAGAATTTACGGTCAAAAACGGGACCGTGATGAGGCCAAGGACTGGCAGACACGTACCCGGCAGGGAATAGCACAGCAATGATAACACACATGATGCAAAAACGAGAGAGGAATAGAGCTAGATTGTCCAACAGGGTCACCTTGAGCAATAAGTCTTCTAACAGTTGAAAGACAACTTCACCTTCAACAGCAGCAACGCCGTGTTGTTCAGCTGCAAGAACGGCAGGCTTGCTGGACTCAGTAGCCCCTGAAATGCCAAAGGTGCTTCCAGGGCGACATGAAGCAGGAATACGATAGACCTGTAGGTTGTTGTCAAAACATTGTCCAAGCGGAAGAGTTCATGTTCTCTGGGGTATGATCCCGTATACACCGAAACTCACGCTGGGCTCCTCGCGGACATAGTGCTCATGATTGGAGCGTCTATCAATCGTCCAGAGACAGTCAATGTGGTTCTGAAGGTGTGGTCGATGTGGGCAACGTGCAACCGTCAAAGTCGTAACTAGGACGGACTCCGACGTGCTCGTTGTCGTCATGCCCATCAACAGAAACGCACAAATTACCCACGTCAGCAACCCTCTCGCCGCCGCCGCAACAGGGCGGGTCAAAACTGTTGAATCCCAAACAGGATCGTCCACGAACGTTCAATGATTTTGTAGGAATTGCGTGATTAATCTTGCTTGGCGCCTAGGGAGTGCGTATAAGTAACCGGAAAGATACGACGAGAGATGCGCGCCCTCCTCACCCGGACGGCGACAAACTTGGAGTCCACTGGGTCGAAGGTTGTTGCCTTTCAGTTTCACCCATGAAGGTGCATAGAGACTAGATCGGGGATCGAGGATTATCCAAGTCATACTGATTTAACTCCCGTACCGGATGGCAGCCGGGTCGTCCGCGAATTCATTGTATGTCGAACTCTCACAGGCAGGAACGGAAACAAGGCAAAGTACTAAAACCCCGAGTCTAAAGATTTGTGCATTGACGACGAAGCACAAGTCTACTTGTTCCCTTCGACCTCCTTCAAGTTGCGAGGGAATGCTTGATTGCGTGTGGCGCACAACAGTCATCTGTGGTCCTGCATTGGTCATTGAATCATTGATACACCAAGCAGTTTGCTTTCGGTGAGCTGCAAGAGAGACAAGTAAGGCGGGCAACTGTAACGCCATTTGTACTACTTGTTGAGGGTGTACCAGAACCGACAAGGGGCGACGCCGCCGTCTAATGTTGCCGCGACTCGGCTCATCTGATTTCCCGACTCATGGCAGTATAAAGTGACTCCTGCGTTCAACACCAATGACCAAGTAAAAATTTAACTTGTGCTGTACAAAATGAATGATAAAGAGTCGCTAATTGCATATTCTCGGTGCTCCAATTCTTATTAGTTGAAATCCTATGAGTTACACAACTGAGCGACTCGAACGACTCGAGCTGATTGCTCCGAAAAGCCGAGTCGATGGCCCCCATGCTGAGGATTGCTCTGTATGATCAGTATTAATCCATAATACATTAATCAAGCACATTTTAATTACTCAAGTATTACTTTGAAGTTGCAACACAGTGAGGGAAAGCAATGGGAGGGTAAATACTGGTTTGTGATTGGATGTGACGACTCGAGTCGCGGCAACGCTACCGCCGTCGTCCCTGCCATAGAAACAGACTCAGCGTGATAAGATGCCAATCCATCCTGGAGATGATGGTTGGCCTTTTTGATCTAAGTACTCCAATCAGAGGTTATCAATAACCTCTGATTGGAGTATTTAGTAGCGGTTATCCGCAGTGGAGGAGGATGATCTTTGATGCAGATTGTTATGTTGAACTTTGATCATACACATCGACAATCGTATTGCGACACTGCTGCATTTGAAATTTTTTGACAAACAAGTGTAGCATAGAAAAGAGCTTGTGGATTCTCAGATTTTATCGCTAACGCAGGTCAAATCTTGGGTGCCAGTGATTGACCGCGGATGTGGTATCCGTGTAGGCTGGAGGAGGAATGGCCGACTCGAAGGTCTGTCCACTGAGTGTCGATTTCAGATGAACGGAAGTCAGTTGTAGAGGTGGGGTAGTGGTATCTGGATCCATTGGTTATGTCTGTTCGGACGGAGCCGCACCTCGCAGAAAGTAAACGGCTTACATGGAGTAACAGAACCACTTCTGAATGTTGGGATTTCGGGGTCGTGTTTCTGTCGCTTTCTTCGCCGGACGTAGTAACAGACAACGGCCAGCAGCGCACAAAACGCCAACGAGCCTAGTAATCCACCAACTATATTTTTGACAAGTGGCGACGCTGATAGCATCGAGGAAGTGGCGGAGGGGGGATTGTGCGTGATAACGAAGGAGTCGATCCACAGAAATGCGCCTTCACGTTCGTTGACGATAAACAATGTGTGATTTCCAGGATCGAGGGCGCCAGAATGGAAGAAAAGCACCTGGCTCCGCTCTGTGCGTAGACTTGGGGCGTATATCGAGGTGGGTCCATCATCTACACTATATCTGGAGACCGGGTCTTCGAAACTCTCATCATTTAGATGTCCATAGACCGCGATAGCAACACCTATGTACCATATAGGGGTAAGCCGGGGTACTGACTGCGCTAATGAGTACCCCCCACCTTCGAATTTGAACCTGGCGGAAGCGCCTCTCGTGCGAGTTAGATGCAGCGTTTTGTTATAAGCAGTTTCGTATAGGTGCTGCGTCCAATGGTGACCCTTCTCCGGCTGTGAGTACGCGATGACCGGCTCGCTATCATCTATCCGCAGGTCCCGAGGTGATTCTGTCATGAATCTGGACCTAACCTAAGTATGATCAACAACTTAAGGAAAGCACTCCAAGCTGCGAAAACTCACTAGGAACAGGCTCGTAGGCTCCTTGTGATGGGATAGGTTGGTATTTCTGGATGTGAATATCCCCGCTTTTATGAGCATGAAAGTGCTAGGGGGCAGTGAAAAGGATCGGATGTCAACGATATTCCAGAATCATGTCAATTGTTGCTCTCCAATGCAACTGTGGTCGTGCCCAAACGCATCACGTCTCGTAGTACGCCCTCCTCAGGCGACCACAGCTATTTTGAGCGGAGGTGACCCGAAAGTCAATGTTGACCTGGCAATCTTGCAGTTGCTACAAGGATTTCCATGCACATGGACTCCAAATCAGATGAGGTCGGATGTCCTGTTCTAACTTAGAGGTTCGTGATTGTTCCTCGGCAACGATTTCGTTTGGCCAGAGCGAAACTCCGTTATTGTAACAGGGTTTAACCTGGTGTAGGAACCTGTTATTTTTGCGGGGTCAGAAAGTGTCATGTCGGGTCTGCCGAATCCAGAATCCGCTTATCCCGATTTGGATTTGACCCATCCGAGCCCCTAGTGTTAAGTTTTCCACCCTCTGAACGTCTCCTTCTCTCTTTACAGGCTTGTGAAGTCCCAGAGAGCTGTAGATGTCGAGAAAGAACTTTTCAGAGACGGTGCTCCGCCCAACTGGTAAGTTCTATTTATGGCTTCGACGGTCGTTTGACCGCGCTGAGCTTTGGCAGACCCGTAGGCTAATGACCAGTCTGTTCCTCTATCGTGAGTTCTAACTCGTTCAGGACAAGAACATGGCTTCGATTCACTCTTGCGTTCCTTGAGTGCGGGGGTTTGTCTTGTCCAATGAGTTCCCTGATACGCAAAAAATCAGGTTGAGGCCAGAGGGCCAGTTGGGCCTGCCACATGCTGGCATATTTTTGTCGTTCGTATTGGGGTCCAAGTCTCATGAACCTAGTAGAAGCGCAGTTGGATTACAGTTGCAGTCTATGGCAGCGAGCAGAAAAACAATCACCAAATAGAGTTTGGATTTGCCGCTATACCCAAATTGGGATAAGCAACATTCCCCAGGGCAGGTTGACTGGTCACAGGTCTCTGGGGAGACTAGGAAATGCGATATACCGATACAAGAAATGTGAATAGCATGAAGGTGATGGGGAGGGTATGAATGTAAAAAGTTGATTCCTAAGGAAAATGAAAATGTCTACTACAATGTTGTTGAAACAAACGAGAATTTTGAGTATAATACATATTACATTGGCGAATATAAAAACGCTTGTCTATGATGGCACATTTTGCAAAGCTTGTGAGGTATACATATGTATCCAAGTCGCCGACGTTAGGGGTATATTGCTTCGTATGAGGGTTTAAACTTGGTCGGGTCCAGGGATGAGAAGCTTCTATCACTCGTCGTCATCATCATCATCCACACCTCTTTGCACCCGCCCTATCCGCACAGTCATACCCTCGATCGCGTCCAGGTCCTTCTCCAAATCGAGTTCATCCTCCAGCCCATCGTCCAGCTTTTCCGAATCAACGTCCATCCCCGTATCCCATCCCTCACCATTTAGCACGCCCACCTTGTTCCTCAGTCTCCTCACCTCGTTTCTCAGCTTCTCAATCTCTTGATCTCGTCTGTCCAGCCGTCCCTTCAACGTCCGGATGTACTGGTTGCCACATATCAACAGCTGCAGCTTGCTGATACCCTTATTCGGACCGTCCCCTCCAACCTTCGGTGGACCTCGCGGAGGCAAGGCGCCTGGAAGGAGAGGGCCACGAACAGGCAGAACCTTATCCTTGCCCTGACCACTACCAGCGGCACTCCCTTCAACGCCTTCTTCCTCGATTGTATCCTCGAATGCAATCGGCGGGAGAAGTTTCCGAAGATCATCAAACGTCGTCTTCAACGAGTCCCTTCGCTTCTGTTCCGCAGCTTTATGCGATGATTTTTTCTGGCCAGTTCCAACATCAGGTGATCCTTCCATCGAATTCGTTGCATTGTTGGGGTCGCCAGCTACAGGGAAGACATCCGATAAGGAAACACATCTGCGGTTCAGAAGGGACATGTGCTCACCAGGCAAGATCGCTTTCAAGCTAGGTGCGGCATTGACTTTGCTTCCTTTTCCGTTGCTCTCTTTGGCTTTCCCCTTGCCCCTTGTCGTCACACTGGTCATTGAAGGTTTCGTAGTAGGCTCAGCAGGATTGGTCGACATGCCCAACCTTCCAAGGTTCATGATGCTGGCAGGGGTCACGGGGTAAAGCCTTGTTGTACCAGCAGCAAATCCATCTATTGAGCCGCCAGAGTCTGACATGGCTGCGTTTGCATGCTCGATAGCTGTCGCAGACGGCCCCGAGGGTGGTACAGAAAGGTCCACGGGAGAAGGACTATCATCGGGTGCAGCTGGCAACGAGGAATCACTCGACAAAGGATTGCCACTCGCGTTCGATCCCTCTTCCAAGTTTGGCGCATGTATAGGTGTCATCTGGATCGGAGCAGCAACACTGCTCTTGCTCCTATTCCGCGTGCCACGTAAGAGAGGGGTCGAAGAAGTCGATTTGGACCCTCTGTTGGAGATGGACGGTTTTCGGGAAATCGAAGGTCCGCTGGGATTAGGGGATTGTGGAGGGAGCATGCTGGACCCTACATTCGCTGGAGTGGGACCAATCGCAGGACTATGCTTCTTCCTGGCGTGTAGCGATGTTTCATCTGGCGACGCCGTTCGTTTGCGAGAGAGACGATCGCCATCCACAGAGTGAACATTTCGCACATTTCGAAGGCCAGGATGAGAGTTGCGAAGATTCGTGGAGCCGTTTGAAACGCTGTGGCTCGGACCAGCTCCACCATATGCACCGAGCCATGGGCTGGTCAATGGTGATATGTCAATGTCGAAATCCCGACCGCTGGGTCCTGATCGTATGTCAAAGGCCAGATGTTCTGGTGCCGAACTTACACCGCGGTGCATAGTTGAATGCATGTGGGATTGGTGATAACCCAGGTTGCTCTGTGAAACCAATGGGGAAGGCAAGGGTTGCGAGAAAGTGTCCTCATGTGGTGTGTAGTTATCTGGAGGTGTGTGAGATTGTGAATGTGAATGGTCTTGCGAATTCGAGTTGTCTGGATCCATGTTATAGTTCAGTTGCATTGGGGAAACGAACTCCATTGGATGGGGTTGTGTAGGTCTGAGTTCCGTTGACGGACCTGGATAACATTGGAAGCAGTGGTGATGAGGTAAAGAGTGCGACGAACCTGGTGTTGGAAGCCCAGAAAATGAGTTTTGTGCCTGGCTTGTCGATGCATGCTGATGGTAATGATGATCCACGTCGACGTTCGTTGATTTGTTGAGCACCGGCGACTGCGAGATAATGGCCATCTGAGGGTCTAGGGGTAAGGATTCCGCGGCGGAAAGGGAATAAAAAATCGCACTTGTTGCTGGAAAATCTGGTTTTGCAGCTGCTGAAGCTGCTGCAGTTGTTGTAGCTTTATCTGTTGCTCGAGAACGGCCGCAGAAGGAAGAGACACAGCGCCTCCGCTCTGCGAGTGCATTGCGTTGCCCAGGAAAGGAGAAGATAGGATGTCCTGGCTGTTGTTCGACTGCTGTTGACCGAAAGACATCCCTCCCAGCCCAAAGTTCATGTTATCGCTTCCCCCACTCGATGTCGTACCAACCGGAATCGCCGAAGATGGTAACGAGAATCCTCCTCCGTCCAGACCTTGCATCTGCATTAGATTGCCCAACAGCTGCATGGTAAGCTGTGAATTTGGGCTTGAGGGCTGCATTGGGGACGATGGTATGAACAAAGCTCTGTTGGGACCGACGTTATTGGCCGGAGAAGTTGCAGTGTTCACGTTAATGCTGCCTCGTGAACTGGATCTGGCCATCGACATAGTAGATCCGCGGTGGGAACCGTGGGTGCCAATAGATGCACCCATATCTGGCCGTTGGTTTCCTCTGGCTTCGCCGTGCAATCCCGAACCTTCTGAAGTGCCATTTCCACCCTGGTTGTCACGAAGGGGGAACATAGCTCCCAGAATATCCTGATGATGATGCTGAGAGGTCGAAGTTTGTATGCGGCCGTTGTTGGTGGCCAAATTGGCCCCGAGTGGACCAGGATCGGTCGCTGCCCGTCGTCGAGAGGGTCGATGTCGCTGGATGCGGCGAGGAAGATGGGGAAGATGAGGAAGGGAGGTGCACGTTCGTAGAAAGCAAAAGCAGTGTCCAAGAATCAAGTTTCGTGATGGGTCCTTTCAACCCAGACCAATTGAGTCGGCCCGCCTTCCCACTCGGCGCCCGAAATTTTTGGCTGGCGGTTCCCGCTTGGTAGGTGGCACGTCTTTCCGAAAGTTTCGGTCGAGGAAAATGAAAGTATTTGCTGATTTACTGGCGAGTAAAAGCAACGTGTTACGTGTGTTGAATGCTGCTCGCCTCCTTCTCTCAGCAACTAAGTCAACAACGTTATCCGGGGCTTGGCGTTACGCGTTAATGATTGCAAGGTTTAGATCTGAACTTTGCTTAGACGCCCCAATGACGAACTTCAATATGACCATGTGATATTTGAGAGGAGGCTTTAATTTTGGCAAGCTTTTCAGAGCGGAACCGGAAAGGCTCTGCCTTGGGTTTTTTATCATTTCATCATACAATGGTGATCGCCTTGTCCTCGTACCCATCCGTTTTCGGGTTGGTAGAGCGGTTATCAGGTGGCCTCCAAGGAGAGCCCAAAGACTCGCGAATCACGGCGCAAGTGACGACGGCCGGTTGATAGCGCGGCACTATAAGCTGGGTGTAGCTCCCCCGGTGCACCTCTAGTATCGCTACGACGAAGATGACTTAGATATACTCAAGATCTTGGATTCTCTCAAGCTGCTATTGCCTACTTGCTGACTTTTTCAGTGTGCCTGCTTTACGAACGCCAAGTGCCGTTTAACCAGAATGTAGCTCAACGACAGCCAAGGGCGTGGGTGCCAAAGTACGGTACTGCTACTCACCAAAAAGCCACAAATATCGCAACCCGAGACGGCTCTTTGGATTACTACAAGGACTAAGGCTTAAGTATTAGCCGCCATGATCATTGTCCAGACTGGCATAATAGCGACCGACTCTGCCGTTCGCGAGAGTCCCCACCGATAACCTCTTCCGCAGTGTTCAACTTCTCTCAGCCTTTCAATTGTACAAAACCCTTTTGTTCAGGTTGTTACGACTTGCGCATTACTTGGCAGATTGCTGGATTAAATGAAGCTCGGAACATGGCCAGTGCCGAGGGAAGCAGCACTATACGGATGCTGCCAGGCTTTTTGGGACAAACTGAACAGTCAGCTTTTAACGTCTCATTACAAAATAGCACTGTTAGGTTGGCATCGCTCTTCAAGCCGTAGATACGCGTCGCTAGTAGTTTAACCGAATTGCCGTACACTAGTAAACAAATTGTTGGAACTGACGGCATACCCGGATATAGAGATGTATCGAGTTAACTGACTCAGACTCCAGGCTCAGATATCACTGAAGAACCATGTCGCTTGGCTCCTTCTCTCCGACTCTGTCGTAGCTCTATTGTGCCGCATGACAGACGTACATATGCTTGCCGATTAACTAACGGTCCAGCTGAATCTGTTCATCCAGTTCGCATTTTGGAAGAAAGACAGCGCGGGATACACGTCCAAGTCGTCACAGACTCGTAATCGACCCCGGCACTGCATACTCCAACCACGAACAAACATACTATCGCAGAGTGTATAAAAGGGAAACGATAGTGGCCATTGAAAGCATCGCTCTTTCAGATTCTTTAACCCAAGCAACCATTGTTAGCCAACAGTCAATGTCCGTTTTCGCATCTCCCCCTACCCCAGCCACCGCTCTTGGTCGGTATCGCAAGCTCTCTCCTCTTGCTGGTGCTCATGTGTCGCCTTTGCAACTCGGTGCTATGAGCATCGGGGACCAGTGGGAGCCTTTTGGAATGGGTAGTATGTCCAAAGAAGACAGCTTTAAACTTCTGGATGCCTACTTCGACAAAGGTGGCAACTTCATCGATACTGCCAATTTCTAGTATGCATGCCATTATATCTTTGCGATACTTGCGAGCTCATTTGTCTTTTTTAACAGTCAAGACGAAACTTCCGAGCTGTTCATCGGCGAGTGGGCTGAAAAGCGCGGCATTCGTGACCAGCTCTTCATCGCAACTAAGGTACTCTCCTGATAATGTATTTGGGCCTTTGGCTAACGTATGCGGCCTCACCTTACTCAGTACACCGTCAATTACAAGCCCCGCGACGAGAAAATTGCGCAGAAGGTTTTCTATGCTGGAAATAGCGTCAAAACCATGCACATTTCTATCAGGGAATCTCTTAAGAAGTTGCGCACCGACTACGTTGACTTGTTCTATGTCCACCTTTGGGATTGGGACACTAGTACCGAAGAGGTTATGCGCGGCCTCCATAACCTCGTCATCCAAGGTAAAGTCTTGTACCTGGTAAGCAAGCAACTCCATTCGTGATCTATCAAGGCGCATGGAGCATTTTGGATCGTTCCTTCGAGCGCGAAATCATTCCTATGGCTAGATCTGAGGGTGAACTTATTTCTTTCATACATCCACGCGGTTCGGTGACTTACACGTCCTGTGGATCAGGTCTGGCTCTCGCCCCATGGAATGTCCTCGCATCAGGAAAGCTACGAACTGACGCTGAAGAAGAGGCTCGCCTCCGGTCTGGAGAGAAGGGCCGCACTCTCCTGAGTGCCGAGTGGAAGAGGAACGAAGTTGAGCGAGCTACTTCCCTCGCATTGGAAAAGGTCGCAAAGGAGATAGGCGCCAAGTCTATCACGTCTGGTAAGCCAAAATTACCCTATTCACTCCATCGGCTCATGTCTCTTGGCGCAGTCGCCATTGCGTATGTCATGCAAAAGGCACCTTACGTGTTCCCAATCATTGGTGGTCGCAAGGTCGAACACCTTGAGCAGAACATCGAGGCACTCGAGCTGGCCTTGACCGACGAACATATCAAGGCTTTGGAGAGCGTCACTACATTTGACCATGGATTCCCTGCCACGATGATAGTAAGTAGCAAGCCTCTGCATCTACACATAGCTACTTGGGCTCATCGCTTCCGATGTAGGGACTCGGTGACGGCCTTTCTCAGTGGCTCGCTTTTGCAGGTGTTGCAGAAAGGGTTGCGAACGCCGCACCCATCCGCCCCTCCGAGTCCAAGACCCAGTAAAGTTAGGTCCTTGATTGACCAAGGATTTCTACATATGCGCCCTCTGGTTGCAGACCGACCACTTTCTTAGCAGTGCGATTGTTCATATGCGTCACACATACTACAATCCTTGTACACTGTACTCTGAAATGATATACTCACCTTTCAGACCCACTATTCGGATGTTTCCAGATTTCCAGACATAAGATAGGCGCGCGCTTAATATAGCTGTCTGTCATTACAGTCAGCATCGAACCCCTTTCAGGTAACGGCGCTGTGCCGCGATCAGTCTGATCTCTGTGGCAAAGCCCTTGGCGCTTAACCACGACTCCGCATCCAGCGTACGATAGCCATCTCCGATGACGGAGACAACTGCATGGGACCTAAGTACTCCGTACGTTTCGCAATGGTTCAGAGTCCTTGTTAACTCTCATAAATTTATTTTATGTTGTCTCATGTCGTCACATACATAGCCATATGATCCTGTACTTCAGTCCTTACAGAACTTAGAAGATTCTGTTAGAGACGATGGGGGTTCGAGATGCAACATCTGATCGAAACCATGTAGCTCAGCTCAGCCTCCCTTCCCGTTCACGTTTAAAAATCGAACAGAAGGTTCTACAAAGCCTGTTGCGTGAGAGGTGACTCTCGCGAATTTACCAGCACTCTGGGTGGAGATTACTCATTATCATGGACCCGAGCTTGACCTGATGGATGCCGCCTTGAAGTGGTACACGGGGTACGGGTTGGATCAGCTCGTTAAAGTACCAAGGGCATTTACCAGGGTTTGGTTTTGTTACCATTCGGTATTTGATTCTTGCAGCTTAATCCGAATAATGCTTAAGTAAAAACAACTGGCTGCGTCAGGTGGCTTCATGGTCGATTGGAAGGCAGGAAGTTTTAGAGATTCTAGTATGGTGATATGGCTCTCGTTGACTTCAATTGTTGGCTTCGTATGTACTGTCGCTGTGACCCCGGCCCTCCGGCCCTCCCGGAACACTGGGAAAGTGTCTCCATAAGCGCTCGAGGTCGCAGAAAAAGTCACCGAGACTGGCACCAGGGTAACATCATCATTTACACGGGTAGATAGTAAAGCGATAGAAATCAGTGGACATTCTTTTTTGCCAACGAGCATGTAGACTCTGGAGTCCAGATTCCAGTATGCAATCTCAATGCTCATGAATTGGGATTGAAAGTGAAAGACAACACATTCTTATGCGCTGGAGTACAAGAGTCGGTCGAGTAAGAATGTGCTGACCCCAATCCTTTTCACTATTGCGTTTCTTAGTAATGAAATTACGAATGGATTTCGTGAATGCACCTGCATGCAGCAGTTTCAGTGCGCATGCGCTTACACATGGATTCGAGTTTATGACAAATATACTCGACCCCAAGTAGAACGCAGAAGACTCTAGGATTTCGTACAAGGTCAACGCGCGCTGTAAAATTGCTGTGGGAGTGGTGCTTCGTTCAGCTATAAAAAGATGCAAACTTTATACTTTGAGAACCAACAACCTTCGGGCCTCGTCAACAGATTTACCTTCATCAACAACTAACACTCAAATCCAAACATGGTCTGGGAAAACGCTCCTCCTCCTGCTACTGCTCTTGGTCGCTACCGACAACTCTCACCTACTGCGGGCGTCCATGTCTCGCCACTTCAGTTGGGTGCTATGAGCATCGGTGACCAATGGACTCCGTTTGGTATGGGTAGCATGGACAAGGAGTCCAGCTTCAAGCTGTTAGACGCCTACTTCGACAAGGGCGGGAATTTTATCGACACCGCTAACTTCTAGTGAGCACCGTTCTTCTACGTTTACAAGGGGGAACATACTGATGTCTTTATTTAGTCAGGACGAGAGCTCTGAGAAGTTCATTGGCGAGTGGGCTGAGAAGCGCGGCATCCGCGACCAGCTATTCTTAGCCACCAAAGTGAGCCATCACGCGCCACCTCGGGACAGAATCTAGGGCGCTAACGTCCTTATTTTTGAAAAAACAGTACACCGTCAACTGGAAGCCACGAGACAAGACCGTACCTCAGAAGGTCTTCTATTCCGGAAACAGTCTCAAGAGCATGCGGATTTCTCTCAATGAATCTCTCAAGAAGCTGCGCACCGACTACATCGATTTGTTTTACGTCCACGTCTGGGACTGGAGTACAGGCATCGAAGAAATTATGCAAGGCCTCCACAACTTTGTGACTCAGGGCAAGATCCTTTACCTCGTCAGTGCCATTGAATGCCGCATCAATCAGAATATGCACTCACCTGAGTAATTACGTGTCTCAGGGCATCTCGGACACTCCTGCGTGGATTGTTACCAAGGCCAACCAATACGCGAGAGACCATGCATTGACCCCCTTCACAGTTTACCAAGGTGCATGGAATGTCTTGGATCGTAGTTTCGAGAGGGAGATAATCCCCATGGCAAGGCACGAAGGTAAGTTGCCTATCTTTCAATCTTTACTCGCGAGAAATTACTCACTGGCCGTAGGGATGGCACTGGCTCCATTCAACGTTCTCGCCACAGGAAAGCTCCGATCAGACTCCGAGGAAGAGGCCCGGCTCAAGTCTGGCGAGAACGGACGTGCTGTGTTGAACCAGGACTGGAAGCGAAACGATACCGAGAAGGCAATGGCCCGTGCTCTCGAGAAAGTCGCAAAGGAAGTCGGAGCCAAGTCCACCACCACAAGTCAGTGACCCGTCAACTGAGTCTCCGCTTGGCTGATCTTTCTCCTAGTTGCGATTGCATATGTCTTACACAAGGCCCCATACGTTTTCCCGGTCATTGGTGGTCGTAGGATTGAGCACCTCGAACAGAACATCCAAGCCCTGGAGGTCTCCTTGACAGATGAACAAATCAAGTTTATCGAGAGCCAAACGGAATTCAAGCCCGAGTTCCCCTACAGCATGATTGTGAGTGCCAAGTCCAATCTTAAAACGAATCGAGGTTTACTAACGAGTATCGTCAGGGTACGGGAGACTCACTCAGTCAATTCTTGATCTGGGGAGGTGTAGCCGACAGGGTCGCGAATCCTGCCCCTATCCGCCCTGCCCCGCAGGAAGCCGACAAGAGCTGAGCGAGACATTCCTGAGCACAACTCGCATACAACATTCGAAGTCAGCATTCAATTTAAAATTGTGATCATTGTAAATTAGAGCCCTGAGAGCACAATTCATTCATCTGGCATTCACCTGGAGTTATTATTGCGTCGATAAGGTCAATAAGTGTCTGAAACTCATGGGGGCGAAGCATGTCCAGTGGGTTCGAAAACGCTTGTCATTGAATACATGAAAAGCGCAAATGTTCGACACAGAGACATAGCCAAGGCAATGCAAAAGATGGGCAATCACTCCTTGACGGATGGCACGGCGGCCGACTCGGTTTAGATGCACTGTCCCAAATGCCAGTCAGTAGGTGATGCAGCAGATCAAAACACGGCCAACATACCTGGGCGTACCATTGGTTGGTGGAACGGCAAGTGTAGGGAGACACGCATTGAGTCGGACCATTCCATCCTTGTCTGATGCATCGTTAGATTCAACGAAAAGGTCCTACGAGACAATGGTCGCTTACCCTCCACATTGACCGAATTGAGTTTGCAGGGGCTGGGCAGGCGGGGGTGGCTGCACGACGGGGGGTTGACTGGTGACTGGGGGAGGTTGAGTGACAACCGGGGGAACAGGCTCCTGGTTGACGGGTGGTGTAACAGTGGGAACGGTCGAGGGTTGCAATGCTGTATTCCAGGTTGCAGTGGTAGGCCATTTGGTGTTGGCAATCGGAGGAGCAACATATCCGTAAGGAGCAGGTCCCGGAACTGAAGTTGATGTTAGCAGTTACCCAGTGCATTAATCAATAGTCGATCCTTACTTTCGTAGGTAGAAATTGGCCGGTTGATGTTGATAAGGATGCCAGGGTGGTTGGCACTGTAAGCACCTGGGATCTTGACGGTCGGAGGACGAGCGGATCCATTCCCAATTACGTTGATCTGCCAGCAACCGGGGTAGAATCTAGAGGAACGGTCATGATATTGCTTTGTAGAATCGGAAAGGCCATGGTGTTGCTTACTGTGCGCCTCCAGATCCAGAAGCCACGTGGAGAGCTAATCGAGACGGATTAGAATTTGTCAGAAAATCAGGATATTATGCTGCTCACCAATGGCTTCTGCGCGGAGCAAGTAGTTACCAGGGGCGACATCCGGTACAGTAAACGTATAGTGGCCGCAGTTATCCTATGTGATTTGAGCGTGAAGGTAAGGAGAGGAAGGGTTGTTCTCGAATTTACTTACGTTGAGAACTTGAACAGCCCAGTAAACCGGGTTGTTCGAAACCATTCCGGATTCATGAATTTTGAACCAGTCAGAGCCAGCCGCGTTTGCAGTCTTCGCGTCAGAAACGCGAGCCATGTAGATCAAGATCGGGCCGAAGTGGTTACCACCCAAAGCCTCGTTCCTACAGGACCGTTGGTTTGGTTGCTGGTGCATCTCAACTGTGACCTTGTCACCGGCTATAAGTGCATCGATTGAGATTAGGCCTTAAGAGATAGCCGCGTAACGTACGCTTAATGGTGCAGACATTCGGGCTGTTAGTTGCTTGGTTGCAAGCAAGTTGCTGAGAAATGGTTGAGTTACGCTCGAGCGGGAACTAATGGTCATGTCACGTACAGACTGACTGAGACTGATAGGATTGTTACTGGCGGGAGTTCTAAGACATGAAGTACCGCCGTCAACGCCATTGATCCATATTTGTTGCCACGTCGAATGTGCAGCAGCGGATGCTGCAAGCAGTAAAATACTCGCGATCGCTTTCATTGCAAATCTAAAAAGATTGGTCGCAACGTTTAACAAGCGTGAAGAGATGTATAGTGCGCAGACGTTACCTCTTGAGACACTGTTGAAAAGGTTCCCGCGGAACGTGCAGGGGTGGGCCACACTCTTATACGAAAACCCGCGGCTTGTACTGAGAAGCAAGGAATCCATCCGTTGGAATTAAGAAGCAGATCCGGGGAAGTGTGGGGGAGTCGTGAAGGATAAATGTCCATAGCCTCCACTAAATATCCCCTAATAATCCGGGGTTTCTGGAAGCCGTTGGTTTCTGTTGCGCTGCATTAGATCAGCCAAATTGCACAAATGCGTAGGTGTCGTAGGCTGATTGTGACCTCTTTCCACAAAATATCACCAGTATATGTCTGGGGGAACAATGGAACCTGTGATTTAAACCTCGATGATAATACTGGATACGAAATACCTCGGTAGAATCTTTGCTTGTCCAAAGTCATGGGTTCAGTGTTCAGCCTAAACTATTGCAGAATCTACGCGAAGTATTGTCAAGTCCGCGTGTCAGAAGCAAATTAGAAGTAGACAATTGAATTGCGAGTTTGCTTCCTTGCTTAGAGAGCGCTAAAATGGCGATCTGTGCTCATCGGGCACTGATGATGGGGTATGTTGCGATGACTGAGAACGGACGTGGCTGTGATTCAGAGAAGCAACCCATCCCATGGGCCAATCACAGAGCTTCAACCATATTCGCCTGTTACCGAAGAGCTTGCTGACCTCTGACGAACATGAAACCGGGTTTTAGATGCAGTGACATATTCTTTCGCTCACCATAGCTTCCGAGTCTTATCAATGATAAACTCCACTCTCCGATCGTGGATTGTTGGAAGGAGCCCAACTGGAAACGGAGGACCACTGGTTGTGCGCGTCATAACTACCAGTCCACGACTCCACGAACTTTGCGATATATGCTGGGCGTGTACAGCGCCAGAGAAAAATCGTTCGGTTGGCCGAACCAAGTGACGAGTCAGGGCCTTGAGTCTGTGTACTAAATAGCTGTAAAGCTGATGTCCGTGACTACAGAGAGGAAAACCACATACACACCTTCTCGCTCCGGGTCTGTACACGCGAAACCCTCAGCCCAGCATCGATTGTGATACCCGCCTCTGGCACTAAGTTTGCAGTTAAAACGTTGCTGGCTCGGAAATATGGGGTTAAGTAGGAATATCTCGCAGAGGCAACCAATATTCAACTCTATAGGCCACTGCTTGCCATCCCACCGTTATATATCGCGGCGGTTTGAAAGTTTTGAAGAAGTTGGAACTTTGGGCCAAGTTGAATTGTCGCGTGCCAAGAACAAGCCAAGGGACCTTCCAGGCGCCATCAATTATCGCACGGGCTAAAGAGCCCGAGATCAATTTTAACTTGCCCTCGTCATTCCTCTCCCAGAAGCGTCAACCAGAGTAAAGGCAGCAAACAATGATTACAAAAATATACATGCAATACCAATACAAGCATCATTTAACACGAGAGCAGCGCGGGATAGTGACACAACTATGTAAAGCGACGCATCCTTAGCCTACTTCCTTTCGATAAAATCCGCAGTCACCAAACCAATCTGATATTCGGGTGGAGAAGATAAAGGGAGTGTTTTTGTTTGACCGTTAGGCATGGCAACCATAACCGCAATCTCCATGTGAGCCGGCTCTTCCTTTCCCGCCGGGGTCGAAGAAGAGTGACTGCTTCCAGAATTCACGTCCGTTGAAGAATCGCGAAGTGTCATAGAGCTCCGCCCTGCAGGTGTACCTGTGCCTGTGCTCGAGCTAAGCATTGAAGACAGCGGGTATGACGATACCCCAGTGGCAGAACGGGACCGATTATTGGTCCAGAATGACCGCCAGGTTGAATACCAGGTTGTGCGCACGGGGGATTCCGCGGCTCGCGAAGACATCATGTAGCCTGAATGAGGATTACGTGGCCAATAAGGTTGAGATCCAAGTTCGACGGGCAGCTCTTCAAAGTCGTTTCTGGGAGGGCTGAGATTTTCAAAATGCTCATAAGGTTGAAGGTCCTTTGGAGGTCTGACGATGGACGCAGAAAGGGGCTGGTACACATCGTCGGACGTTGTCGCAGAAGAAGAAGCTAATTAGATCACTTACTTCAATACTCCTCCAGGACCAGTTAGAAGGCGTTCTGGCATGACTACCTTTTGGCGAGAACCACGTATCAGCCTTGGGACCAAGTTCGAACTCGGTCTGAGTACCGTTTCCCTTTCCAGCCCAAGCCGCGCCCCCTTTTCCACTCTCTAGCTCCACCAACTGCACTTCATGGTACGTCGGTTTCTCCTTGCGTACATCGTCATATCCGGCGAGCTCTCTCTCTTGCGCAAACTCCCAATTCTGGCGTAGCCCAAGGAGCCCCCCAAACGGCACAAACCTATTCGGCCTGGATTCGGACTGAGCCCCAAAAGCTTGGAGGCGCCGTGTACGCTGCCTTGCGACGTACCGCCTCCTCGTCGTGATAACGCAACACACAAATACCAAGAGTAGAACGATGAAGGTGATCAGAAACCCGAAGAAGTAGCTCGCTCCTCGTTGCGCTGGAATATTTGCGCTGGGGTTGCCGTCACCAAAAACGTTGTTGTTGTTGCTATTGCTGTTTCCTCCGAAGTTTCCGTATCCACCGTTGTAGCCGTAATGGCCAGTATAAGTTGCATGTTGATAGTCGAGCGTCCCGGTGGTGGGATATACAGTGTACTCTGAGTTAGAGTACTCTGAGCCGTAAGGATTGGCTGCCATGACCGCAGAAAACTGGTGGGGAGGGAGGGGTATGAAACTAGTAGTCTGAGAGCAGAAGGGCGATGCTTTGATCGTGGTCCTACACCTAAGATCGAGCCACAGGACGAATGGATGATGCCACCGGGGCTGCGGGTTTATGCTGGAGATGGTATGAAATTCGTCCAAATCGTGGGTCGTGCGCTTGAGGTCTTCTGCTGCACCCCCTGGACCTGTTATCGTCTTCTGACCCAGAAGTCACGATTAACCTATCGTATGCGATGATGATCAAAGACGTCCAGCCAGAAGGTAAACTCAGAGGAATGCCATCTGAGCGACGTTGAGTCAGAAGTAAAGGTGCAGGGAAATGACCGAAGCCCCAGAGATATCCAGCGGCGTGAGGTTGATAAACCTGACGAAAACATCTGACAGGCAGATTAGAGCAGGCACGTTCCAGATACGCCCATACTGCGTCATAGCAAGCCAAGTGACGTGAATGAAACCTTACTTGCGACTATTCCAAGTCTTTCTGGCATACGCAGCGACAGGTTGGATACAGCCCTCCAACTTTCTTTCCGTGGCGACTATAGAAAGCAGTAAACGATAAGAAAATATCATCGGAAAAAAGCCATGATTAAGAATAACTCACTGGATGACTCGCACCATGAAGAATGACGACTAGTGCTACTAAGTGGAAGTACTATTGTGGCGTTGGCAAGCCTTCATGACGGTGGTTGCTGCCATGATCGACGTCACTCGCAACCCTTGCTACAGCCACCGAATGTCGGGGATGGCACATCAAATATCAATGCAAGGCTGATAATGCTCGTTCGTCACCCAGAACTTGAACGTACAACACAGCAGTTTGAAAGTAAGGATTACAGCTACACCGGAAGAACTGGTGATGGGTGGAATAAATTATCTAGAAACCTATGTAAGTCCATGATCAACGCAAGAAATGCATCGTCATAAATATCCTGCCAGGAAAACGGTGGGTATAGAAATACAGTCCAATCTAATCCGATGCAAACTAAGATAATGGGTTAAGATATCGATTATCTGGTACCTCCAATGCGTGCCCAGTACATTTCCTCTCGGAGTCTAACGATATGCTTCCAGGTGCGCTCCTCCCAAGTCGCGTCGCCGATATAGATCTCCTTATCTTCCGGGTCAGCTTCACCACTTTCCTCCGATGCGCCATGTTCAGTGGTCGGGGACTCGATCAGCTCGGCCTTCGTCTCGTTTACGGTCGCAACTCCGTTCACAGCCTTGCTGTCCTGTTTGTTGAACGAATTTTGGGTGGCAGTCTTCAAATCCTCGTCAGAGATATTGGTTTCAGCATTATCCTTTGGTGGAACACTGGACGGTGCGTCGACAAACACGTCCTTGTCAGAAGCAGGGGACTTTTGGGGTGCGTCTTGAGTAGCTTCCACTTTGACTATGTCTACGGGCCCATTAGTGGCAGGCTTGACGTCGTCCGCGGTGTCTTCCTCCTTGAGGGTCTCTTCCTCGCTCTCTGGAGTCTTTTCCACAGAGTTTTTAAGAGCAGCCTCGTTGTTATCCTTCCCATTTACTGCGGGTTCCTCCTCCGTCTTCGCGGACACCTGTTCCTTCTTCTCTTCTGTCGGACCGGCTGGTGGCTCGAAAGGTTTCGCCTCGACTTTCAATGGCGTCGATGGCCTCGACTGTTGCACATTCTCTGGAACGGAAGGGGGTGGGCGCCTAGCCGCCGCCCTCCTCGGTACAGGCGGTGGTGCTGTTCCAGTCGGGGTTGCCGGAGACCCGTTTCTCTCGGGTGGACCATCCGACCCGTTGGTATTCATCGTTGGCGTATTCGGCCTCGAATCTGGCAGCGGGATATTCCTGGGCAATGAAAAGCGGTTGGGTCTAAGAGGCACTACCGGCGAGGTCTGAGGCCCTCCCTCCTCCGTCTCCTTTGGCTTCTCAGTGGTGTCACCAGTGGTTGTATCTGTACCAATTTTTGTGCTACCGTCGGTCAAAGTAGCAACTGTCGTCGAAGAATCCTCCGCGGGCAAGGTTTTGACAGTTTGAAGAGGGCTCTGCGGTTCACCAGCATCGAACACGAGCTTGGTGGGAGTTGTGGGGTTCGAATCCGTTCCGTCGCCCAATGCGATGGACTTCTTGCGAGGACTGGTTCTACGACCCTCGCTTCGCTTGGGAATAGGTGGAGGAACCGCATTTACTGCCGGTTCTTTCGTTTCGGTCTGAAGGGATGGGGGTGGTTTTCTCGGAACGGATACACGCCTGGCCCGAGGTGGCAGAGGTGGAGGTTGGGAAGAAACAGGAACACGATTGGCTGGGTTCGGTTTAGCTGTCGTGGCCGTCGGAGTCGCCATCTCAGGCTTCTTCTTATCCTTGTCCGAGTCACTCCAGCTAACGGCGCGTTCGCTAATGGCCGAGGCAAGTCCCCAAAGACCGCGCTTCCTGGGTGGAATCGGGGGTTTAGTCTCAGGTTTTGCAACAGGTGATGTTGATGTTGGAGTTGTCGGAAGCACCGGAATTTCCTCCTCCCAAATCTTCTCGACAATACCAGTGCGAACAAATGCCCACAAAGTGCAAGTGCTACGCAAGCGTTTGAGACACCATCCTGAGGAGCACAGTGGATATAGCGTGATAGGTTGGTTGTTCGGCGATGACGTTGTGGTATGTATAGGGGTGGACTGGGCCGCCGTGTGATACGGAGTTGACGACGCCGACAAGCCACTTTGAGAAAGTGATTTGGCGATCGAGGGTAAAGGGATTGATGAGATTGAAGCAGCCATTGGCGCAGTTGCGACTCTAAAGATGTAAACTTGTTGCGTGTTCCCTTGCGACGATGATGCAGAGATCGCAGGAGGCGATATGGAATGGGTTGGTGATGGCGGGCGAGAAGAACCGTTAGAAATGATGGACGTGGCTCGGTTGGCTGTCTTCTTGAAGAATGAGCCCGACCAAGAGGTGTTATTGGTGTGGTGGTTGGAGATGGATGATGATCGACGGCTCCGCTGATAGAAGTGTTCCGCCACTGTGGTTATCGCTGCTCCACACAGTGCACAGGACACGGTGTCGTTGTTGGCACTCATTCCTGCGACTGTTACTGGGCTGGAATACAACGTCGTCTCGGAAAATAACGATGAGATTGGGATTGGTTCGATGGTGAGCTGGCCAGTGTGAACGGCATTGAGTACCGAACGCCTCGACAGCCAATTTAATGACGGTGCTAAATCCAAGCGAATAGTTGGGTCGCTGTTACAAAGCGTTAGCATATCCGATGGTGAACAGTAGATTACTTACGAATCCTCGTTCGATAGCCGGGCAAGGAAAGGGAGGGGGAGAATGGTGGGCATTGCTGGTGGCTGAGGGGAGGTTTGGTGCAAAGACCGGAGATGAGCGACGAAAATCAAGAACTCTTGGTAAGGCAGATGCGAGCTCTTGAGCTTGAGCGGGCGTGAAAGGTCGACTGTCTGAATGCGTTCCAACCATTTGCCCTTCCCCATCTTGACCTGAATTTCATGCGCCTTTCTCTCCGACTCCTCCTTCTCCGCCCGAAGCTGCTGCATTTGGGTCTGCATTATGCTAACAGCCTCTTCTGCACCCTTGAGAGCACGCTGGGCGTCCGAGACCTTCTGCTCGCTCAGGTGCCGAGCAAACCTGGCTTCCGCAACCATCGTGTTCGCCTGGTCGAACAACGTTGCACTGAGGTCGTCCAGGTCCTTCTCAATCGCCGCTCTCGCAGATTCTGCCTGACCGCGTTGTGCGGCTTCCTCCGTTGCTTTTTCCATCAGGCGATTGAGCTCGGTTGTGACATGCGACTTCTCCACCAAAAGCCCAGTATTAAGTGCCGCCAAATGCTGCGTCCTCTCCAGCTCCAGCTGCGATATTCGAATGCTCGAAGTCCTTAGGTTGGCTGAGGTGACGTGAATATCATCCTCAAGGTCAGAGACGCGATCATACGACTTGACGAGCTTGTTGTTGAGTTCGTTGACCTGGGAGAAGAGATCCTGGATTTGAGTTCGTAAAGATGCAATTACCATTTCTTGTGCATCTGGATCTATGCTATAGGCCCGAGGCTTTGCTGGTGCGCTTGTGGTGGCAGAGCTGACATTGTCGTTGTCGTCATTGGTATCGTTGGTCCCGTTGATGTAAGGTTTATCTGGCTCTTCCGCCATGCTTTATATTGGGCACTGCTTCCAGAGCTGCTTGAACGGTGTTGGCCAAAAGAATCAAGAGGTGAGACCTGACAAGCTTGACAAGATAAATGACAAGGCGACTTGGGACCGTGGTTGTATAGGCGTGGTGAAACACATCGGGTTGCATCAGTTCTGCTGGCAAATCACATCAACGTAAGCAAAGTTTGTAATAGGGGCTGCAAGTTTCCTCATTATGTTATGTACGGGATCAGAAGGATAGTGGCGGTAGAACTTTATTTTGTAGTATCTTGGAGGTATCCAAAGAGATATAGAGGATATATATTATATAGTGACGATTCATTTAAGGCGATGTGGTATTTCCCTTCTCAATCCAGGCGGTATGTCTCCGGAGCAATTCGGCAACAATGTCCTCCTCAATCTCCTTGCCCTCATGAACAGGCCCATGGTGGTCTTCAGGAAGTGCAATGCGAATCCAGTGCTCTTCAAAGGATGGACTGGATGTTCCGTCAATCGAGTTGTTCTTGCGAGATACAAAGACAACCTCGAATTTTCTCCGATGTAGGTCGTTTCCGATGACCACCTGGTGGCCATATCGTTCGAGGGCTTGGCGGGCTTTAGGAATGAGGAGTTTGTCATCGGTTTCAAGCTATGAATTTTGGTTAGGGGAACACCTTAGTTGCCATTAGGAAAAAAGTACCTTGAAAGAGACAATGAACCCTTCTTTGGTCCATTCATCGACCAAAGGCTTGAGAATCTTGGGGACTTGGTCCATTTCGATGCGCAAGCTCCCTTTGCCAGATTGGATTTTATGCTCAGACTATTAAATTAATCAGAAGCAACGCACGAAGGACACAAAGCCCAACGTACCATCTTTTGCCTTGGGAGGAAGAAGTCGCTAACTGCTGCAGCGAGATAGAACAGCCCCTTTCGCCCAAGAACGGACATTTCTTGGCAAACCGCTCGGAGTAACCACAGGTAGTCATTGACGGTGACGAATGTCAGAGTGTGCAGTGTTCCAGCCCTGTGGACCTTCTTGTACATGGAGAGAACATCCAGCAGATGTTCTCTCTTCGTAGGCGTGACGCTTATGGTTGGTGTGGTTTCGCCCTCCCTTTCCTCTATTTCCAGGAAATCCAAGAATGGATTGGTGGAATGCGAGTAGTGCCGACTGAATGGTTGCAGGCTGAACTGTCTGTGCATAAATATGACGGCATATCCCGCTTTCAGAAAGTATTCCGCAGATGTTGCACCGCGAGTTCCTGCAGGGAGAACCGTTAGAGTCCGAGGGGAGGGGTGTTGCGCTGAGACACGACATACCGGCACTAAAGTTGTCCAGGAAACGGACCCTAGAAATGGCCCTTTATGAGCCCAATTCTCTAAGTGGTGTAAACCGACAGAACTGGCTCACACATTGAGCTCTAAAGGGACGGTAGTTCCTCCACTCTGTAGAGGGAAAGAAGATCCAAATATACGGAGATACTGTGAGTTCCAATTCCTCAAATCCTTCGGAATACACGCGCACCGTGACGAGTACTACACCCCTGGCTTCCTTCGCATGAGTTTCGACGAACTCCTTAACCCGAGCAACGTCTTGTTGCAGCGTTGGTGGAGGAAGCTGGGTCGCGAAGTACTCCTCCGCCGAGAAAGTGGTTGGCTCTGTGTACATCTTGAAGTTCTTGATCCTCTACTGATGTTTCAACGCTTGATTCGATGGCGATTCGTGGATCAATACGAGGAGAAAGATGAAATAAGGGTTCAAAATATGCGCAGAACCATACCCCGGTCAGGGTCTGGTACGTTCTGCTCGGTCAGGGAGATCGAATCGCCGGGACCGAAATCAGCGAGATTGAATATTGAGGTCCCGCTATAGTCCCGCTATACAGCAATCGATTGGGGCCGTTGCTCAGCCGTCCGCCGCTTACCTCTGAGATCTGAGACGCCAACTGTCGTATGCAACAACTGAAGCTTGAAGAGCTGAGCTCTGGCCGACTTTTAACCTGGACCGCTTCAAAGTCACTTTTAAATCGGAGCCAGCGGGGGGTCTGACGTCTATTACCCTAGGGTCTCAAGCGCTATCGGGACATCAAGTAATTGAAACGATATCGTAGTAATACCTGAGGCCAGACCACCTCTAAGCTCTCAGATTCAATCATAAAATTGCATGGCAAGTGTTATGGCCACGTCCAGCAGGCAGCATCATTCTGACACTGAAAATAGGTTCTATCACATACCCGACAGCCACACGTTATCCATTCATGTGTGCCCGGGAGCCTCCACATATTAACATGAGGCGTGTCAGTAGCGTTGCTTCAAAGGATGGTGTTATTCTGTCTCGCCCATAAAAGAATGTGCTGGAGGAAGGATACCTGGCTTCAAATGATGATCGACTTACTGAGCGCCTATCGGAAAGAAAAGGAGCTCGTGACGCCACGGCGGCCGAGCACTGAGTGCTGTTGAGATAAGCATCTCTTCCTACGACTCTCAGGCAATCTCAAATACTCATACCAGATTGAAAAATACAAAGGGATCGCTCATCTCTGCGATGGTACTAGATCGTCAAATAAAGTGAGTTTCTCACGGTTGTGTTGGATTTGGAACGAATTCACCCTCGATTATGCTCCTGCTTTATTAGAGCCTTTTCGCTCGTTATTGGCATTGACGAGGTAGTTTGGCATTTGGGTACAATAGCTTCAACCGTTGATAAACCTCCGTGTCCTAGTATCAGTCTCCAGAGGTACCTCGCTTGCGGCGTTGTGCGTCCGACGCAGACATAATTTACGACTATATTCTGGACACATTCGGTCCCGAAAATGCGGGCAACATCCTCATTCTGAAGAATGGAAACGCTACGAGGAGGGCCATCTTGTCAGCATTCCGTAGCCACCTCATCGACAATGAAGATATCAAGGCTGAAGACTCCGTCATCGTCTATTTCGCGGGACATGGGATACGCACTGCCCCACCCACGGACTGGGTAACGGGCGACAGGAAGATCGAAGCTTTGTGTCCAAGCGATGAGGGTATATTGGATCCTGAAACTGGAGAAGTCGTCAGATGTATCCCGGATATCACTATTCACAAGCTACTGCAGCAGGTTTCGCTCAAGAATCAAAACATTGTAAGGATCCGTTTCTATCCCTGCAAACCCAGTGCGCCGGATCTCATTCGTTTTTTAGACGGTGATTTTCGATTGTTGCCACTCTGGTGGTGGCACTCGCGATATCTTCGATGATCACTACGCCATATTCAGGAGTCGCGACTTGGAACCCAAATTGGATGAGGCGCCGTTCCCTCCTATCGATCGCGATATATGGAGCCTCCCAGACCCTCCTCAACTCAAGAAGACTCAAGACTTTCTATTAGACACCCTCTTTGCAGCATGTCGACCTCTTGAGAAGGCCAAAGACGGATACTTCACGCATCACCTCATAATGGATATCCTTCGCCCCCGAGATAAGCGTGGCGTCGCTACAACGCTTTCTGACTTGGAGGTTCTGGTCAGCCCACTTACAGGCCAGAATCCGGTATTCCGTGGCCCTCCGAACAAACTCTTATTCAGAAATTCCAGCATCGATGTCACACGAAAGAGCTTCTCCGTCAGAAAGCTTTCAGATGGGTCTATCCGAGTTGAGGCCGGAAGAATTCATGGGATAGGTGTAGGGGACATCTTCAAGCTACCTGATGGTAGAACTTTGAAAGTCGAGACATCAAACATCTTCGCCTCTACATTGAAGGACACGTTAGGGTCCACTACCCAAATCCCCGACGGAACCAAGGTGATTGCTACTCCGTCCTTGGTAGATGCCAAAGTGTCGGCTTTCCTCAGCGATGAGCTCAAGAATTCTATCCCTCCTCGATCCAGCACCCTTTCATTTGAGGCTGTCGCCGACTACGAGGAGGCGACAGTGGCAATTTCTCGCGGACAAGACGATACAGTCGAAGTCGAGCTGCGAGACGCATTGTTCCAAGGCATATGCTCTAGGACAAGCTTCGATTGGAGCCACTTCAAGGACAATATACCTGGTCTACTCGAGTCCATCGCTGTATTCCGCCTTCAACTCGCTCGGCAGAGTGTCACCTCAGACCTTGCACTGCTAACTCAAGATCAGAGGGAAATGGCAGAGCCGAGGCATCTCTGGAGCGACGTCAACGTATCACTGTATCGCATCGAGAAGAGATTGTTCTTCTACACTCCAAAAGAGCCTGTCAGCAACCTTTTCCAGCAAAATGTGGCACACCTGAAGCACCCGGAAGGATCCGAATACGAATATGGAATCTGTATCCAGAACAAAGGAAAGATGACTTTGTTCTTTTACGTGTTCTACTGCAATCCTGCAGACTTTAGCATCGACGTAAGTACCTTTCTAAACTACAGCCTTGCACTATTGAACGAACGGAACTGAGCAGGACTGGAACCCAGTAAAACATTTAGAGGTTCCCCCAGGCCAAAGAGCCACAATCGGGTATGGATCTGCGGGAGGTCAACCGTTCACCTTCGACTTGGATAAACCGGAGAATATGAAATCGGAGAGCGGCTTCTTGAAGATATTCGCTGCGTCGCAGCCTGTGAACGGAATGGAATCGTTCGTGGTACCTGCAGTTGGCGCGTCCAGCGAAGAATTCAGAAGAATTAGGCAGGTGGACGTCGCTAAGAAGGATGAATGGGGAACATGGACAGGTATAATCACCGTGACGCCTACCTAGGCGCGATGCAGGCATGAGACTCAAGAGTGTCAGTTGGTACTATCCTGTTTACTATGATTTTTTTTCCAACTACTACATCCAACGATAAATCTGACACGCTTAGTATTTAATGTATGGAGAAATTGAATTGCACTTTAGTGAAGTATCTCAGTACTCAGTAGCCACGGGCTCAGCAGTAGGCATGTAAGTGAAGTCAAAATCAAAAGTGAAGTAGTAGGGACTCGATCGGCAGACTCGGACTCGGAGTTCCGTTTGTTTGGCCATCGATCAGCAAGCGCCCAGGACGCGGGCTTGAGCGGAGTGCAAACTCTGGATTCTTCCTAATTTATTCGATCATGCGATGCAACGTCAATACCGTTTTGCTGGGCCCAAAGCTCGCCCTCGTTCCATACTCACCGAAACACGTCGCTGTGTGTCCTTGTCCTTTTGTCGAAACAACAGACTCTTTACCGATACCGTCTCTAGAAATACCACGAATGGATGACCAGCGAGGAGTTGCGTCAGCTCACGGCGAGTGAGCCACTGACTTTGGAGGAGGAATATGAGATGCAACGTGAGTACTGGCTTACTACAGCATCCAAACCCCCTTTTTCAAAGAGTCATTCAGAAAAATGGCAGATCGACGAGGACAAGTTGACATTTATCATTCTTTCGAGGGAGAATGGCCCATTGGCGGCGACGACTGAGGAGAACATAAAACCAACGGATCCTCGACTTTCTGAATGTCCCATGGTTGGGGACGTGAACCTTTTTCTCAGTGGGACCTTACAGGACCTTCAAGCGCCCTTGGTTATACGATCGGCCACAGAGGATATGGATCCATCTGGCCCAGAATTAGAAGAAGAAAACGAATCGCATGCAGAGGTTGAGATCATGATTGCAGGTGTGAACGGTCAACGACCTCCTGCCAAGATTTCTCTGATTTCCCTCACAGAACCGGCGTACCGTCGAAAAGGGTATGCTCTTGAGGCATTGCAACTAATGCTTGAGTATGGGACCGGCCATAAACTCGGACCAGTATCTCCAATTACCGTGACATCGGAATCACTGCAGACCGTTGAATCACCTCTGAAGATTTCGCCAACCCGACTTTTGACCCGAATAGCCGAAGACAATGTTCCCAGCGTTCGGCTGTTCGAAAAGCTGGGTTTCCACGTTACTAAACGTGTCTCTGTGTTTCAAGAAATTGAGTTGCGATGGAGGTCCTAGCCCTATTTGATAGCCCGTGCTTCCCATTAACATTCTTCTCACCATTTGTTGTGGATCAGAGCTATCAAGCAGTTTTCGATCCAAGTTTCAAGCTTCAAGCTTCGAGCCCATCAATCGTCTTGACTCCCTCTCCTAATTATGTGCAACATCGTTTTGGATTCGAAGCTATATATTCCATGTCGTCTCTATTCCCACAAAGATCTGCTTACCATTTATTCCAGCGCTCACCCACTTCAAGAAGCTCTGACGACAATCACGAAGACGAATAATCTCCACAAGCATCTGGGAAAGTTTACCTACATCGCCTGGGGTCACCGGAGCGATAACGTTTCCTGGGGGCTTCAATATTATGTAGGCAAATTGACAAAATGAAAGGACCCCCGTTCTGCCCTGGCGTCAGACAATCATGATCCAAAGCACGATATCGATTACGATTGGTCAATTCAAATTGCAAGTCCATTGGGCGCCTGGCACGGGATTACAGGGGTTACCGGTTACTCATTCAAATCTCCTCGCAAAGGTCCAGCAGGTACTGGCTGGTTAACCTCAAATGGATCGACTTCAAACTTCTTCCATTTCATTTCAATATCTTGCAGAATCAAGCACATTCTTTTCATTTATTTTTCAATCCAAGCAAAGTCCAAGAATCGAGATGAAGCTTCCGATTCGAGCAAGGACTTGCATCAAGAATTTCTTGTGGATCAGTCGAGCCAAAATAGTGGTACGTGTCCAAATTTGCCTCCTGGCCAACATCATCAGCACCGAACTAACGTTTTGACTATACTTACAGTACCAACGGATCACTTTGACGCGATACACATCTTTCTATTTTCTGTTCACCGTGTTTCTTTGCCTCATCACAAGCGCCTTGCACGCAGTCGTTGTTTCTGATAACACAAAGGCAGTCACAATCCTCGACAGTGTTCTCCTGTTCTCCAAACTACCTCCCCATATCACCCAAATTGTCGACAGGGTGCTCCAACGGTGTGATGGTGTTCCAGAAGGAGGGGCTGTCTGCGAGATCGTGGTGGATTTGAACGAGGGGTCACCAGCTTTGCGGCGGCGCAAGCTCGAAATCTACTCTAGACTCATGGTATGTCCCAATAATTGCGTCGCGTCGACGGTGGAGTCAATAACAGGATTCACCACAGCTCCGCCAAGTGGCCCCAAGTGGCGAAACAGGGGAAGATGATAAGAGCTCCGAGGGATCGTCAGTGGACGGCGACGGCACCAGCTCTGTTTCTTCAAACGATAGCGCAGAGGACCTGTCGGCCAGCAATACACCGACGTATGCTTCGACGCCGCAAGCTCCAGCTGAAACCATATTACAGCCCACTCTCGTCACGATAACCAACACGCCACCAGTTACCACTGCATCGGGTTCTCCTTCGGCCTCCAGTCCCACAGCATCTACCGCCGGTCCTATTCAGGATACACTTAATGTGCCTCAGAGGACGGAATCGGCATCTAGGGTGACCGCGACATCTGCATCAGCCCCTACAGCCACAAGCAAGGGAGAGCAGCACAGTGCCTCTCCATTCCCGCCAAACTTCCCTGGAGAAACCGCAGATAGCTCTATCGTTAGCGAAGAATGTGCACTTTCTCTCAGTTGGCTGGAAGACGGGTATGTGATCTACTCTGGATTGTGCTCTCAGAATGCTAATGATTCAACCCCTCCAGCCTTCATGACGCCAGCCGCGAGGATATCGCCCTGTTACTGTCGAATCTATGGATGCTCACTATTGGCGTTTTCGCAGAAAGTCCTTGGGATATTCAGCATCAAGATACTGGCAGGATTAACCCAGGTCTAGATCCTAAACGAATCTCTCCCACATCTCGGTGCTGCTTTCTTTGCTCATGTCCTTGGGAGTTTTTGGTCTGCCTTCCGTATTTACGAGACCAAGTCTTTGCTCGTGTTCTACAGAACCGTTATCGTTCCACGTCCATGTCAAGGTCAAGATTTCTTAGGAAAATGGTGGGAGGAAAGTCTCGCCCACGCGGTAATTCGCGTGCTGCTTTCCTCTACCACACACATCGCTGATAATATCACCTAGATCCCCATCGTAGTTTTAAATGGCATTGGAATCATCTTCCTCGGATTCTTCACTTGGAAACTCTACCACGTAACTTGGACTTCGCTGAGAACTACCTCTCGATTCGATGCTGATTACAGCTCCAAAGGTGTATTCCACTCAAACATTTAGCCGTGTTGGTGCATCTCCCATTGTGCACAGAATGTACAAGGTTTATGCCCTCTCTTTTTGTGGCGCCTTTTACTTTCACTCACAATTCGTGGAAACAACAGGTCCTGCTCTTGTTCTCTGCCGGATTACATCTCAGCATGTTCTTCTCGATCGTGTCAGCCGGTTTGTGGATCAGCAAGATGACCCATGGAAACATTAGAGAATTCGCGCATCACCGACATACCTACACAGCAGTATTTGCCGTTTTCATTTTGGTAAGGCTGATCTAACTCGTGGACATCTGAACATTAATGAGCTCACTTCCTAGGCGATCATACCTTGGGTCATCATGGTGCGTACATCAACCCTCATGTCTTACACAAGGTGTTCAATCAGCAACAGGGGTGGGTCTCCGTGCGCAAAGAGGCCAGGAAGAGGTTTTGGGTCTTCGTTGGCATGTCTGTACTCCTTGTCTCCTTTTCCAGCTTCATGTTTAGCAGCGCATGTAAGCGCCGTTTCCCAAATTCATTAGGATTGGACGCTCAGTGCAACTTGCAGTGTACCGAATGATTTTCACGCGCTGAAAGTTCTTCGCCACCATGACTGTCACCGCCTATATTATCTTGGTTCTGACCATTGCAGTCGGATTACTTTGCAGAATCAACTTTGGCAAAGGTCTCTCTGGCTTCCGTGCGTTCTTCGTTTACATTTTCTTTGGCCATACAATTCATTGTTATCTATGTTTATTTTCTAGTGGATGTTAGCGAAGCACTCGAAGGCGCTGACTTTACTCCCGTCAACTTCTCCCACTACAACGAAAAGCGAGATGGCGAATCAGGTACCTGGGGCGCGTCCCAACGCAACGACATTCTCCGCTCAGTATCCAGGACGGACATCGCCATTCCCGAGAAAATCCATCAGGATGGAACAGGACCTCTTCCTCAGGACAACCCATTCATCGCTGCGCAGGAGATCGAGCGGGACGTAGTCTACTCTGACAACCTCCGGGACCCTGTCCGAGTCCATCTTTCTTCTGAGCCGAAACTCGTCTCCGAGAAGTATCAAGCCTCAATGCCACCGTCCAGGAGAAGCGCGAGCCAGGGCAACGATGGCATCAACGCCATTCTCAACGCAGCTCCAGCAAGTGGAGACCTCAATCCCAGCATCGCTAGCAACTCTGTGATGGAGTACTACATGCACCCACGCGCTGAGGTCAAGGACCCCGATCCCTGGGGCCACTTCAGCAGCAAGCAGGGTGGGGAGGGGCGTGTTTCGCCAATGATGGAATCCAGGCCCACGAGCACTCTTAGCCAGTTCCTGTGGCACTCACAGTTGGCGATCATGAACCCGGATGCGTATCGAGCCTCAGTGGCCTCGTCTAATGCTTCGACTATACCTCCGCCTGTACATATCCCCACTTCCGCGAGGTTTTCCTCGGCCAATAGTTCCATCAGGGGTATCGCTGCTGCGTTCCCGACTGTCCCGCGTCCACGCAGCTTGGAGCAGGTTTGAGACGAAACATCAGTACTACTTTCTATCTATATACTAGACTTAGTAATAAGCACCGTTCTATCATGGGGCCCAGAACCTCCTTAGACATCAGTTGCCATCTCATTGGCCAATCATGAATCAACATATCATGATTGGTCGATTAACCAAACAGAAATTTGGCACACGACCACAATTACGTTGTTGGGGAGGGCGAATGGAGACCGTTGTTACCCACAGAGGCGGCCAATGGACCCAGGCGAATCGCAGCCTATAGATGAGTCGTTACAAGAGTCTCCTTGTTTCCTTCTTCCCATTAACTTCACTGTGGAGTCCTCGAGAGCATAGACGGTTCGCCTGTGTCCTGGCTCTGCTTTCCTTCCTTCCTTCATTTCTATTCTGTCTTTTATTCTTCTTTTCACAGACTGAGTCTCATTCCTTCGTTCAAAATCCTTTGAAAGGTCCAGCAGGCGCTGGTTAATTAAAGGATTGACTCCCAGCTTTCTATATTTTCTCTTTTCTTGTAGACCACATTCCTTTCTCTTCAAAATGCAACTTCCTCTTAGTACGAGGACATGGATCAAGAACTTCCTATGGATGAGTCGAGCCAGAATAGTGGTACGTATTGCATCTTGGCCCCGACTGCCTTGGCACTGAATCCACAATCACATACTGTGCAGTACGAACGAATCACTTTGACGCGATACAGCTCTTTCTACTTCCTCTTCACCGTGTTCTTATGCCTCCTCCTGAGTGCCTTGCACAGCGTGGTCGTGTCCGACAACATAAAGGCAGTCACAATCCTCAACAATCAAGTCCAAGGCGCCGAGTTGCCACCCCACATTACCAGGATAGTAGATGGGGTGTTGCAACAATGTAACGGGATTCCGCAGAAGGGAGCGGACTGTCGGGTAGTGATGGACCTGAACGAGGGGTCGCCAGCCTTGCGTCGACGCAAGCTTGAGATCTACTCAAGGCTCATGGTGCGTAACAATAATGTTGAGCCCTGCACTCTGTGTTGACCGAATATTCACACTACCCAGCTCCGCCAGGTCGCCCCTCCTCAACCCAGTCAAAGTGCAGGGCCTACAGAGGACTCGTCGTCTGAAGAGAGTGCCGAATCATCAGATGACGACGGTGACGGAGCCAGCTCTGTTTCTTCTGGCGACGGCGACGGGAGTGTCGACGAAGTCGTCGTAACGTTCACGTCAACATCTCAAGTAGTTTCTGGAACCGCCTTCTTACCCACACTTGTTACGATTACCAGCACTCTACCACCAGCTACCACAGCTACACCATCAGCGACAACAACCTTGGGTCCAATTCAAGGGGATCCTACTGCACCTGCCATCCCCACGGCTACGCAAACGGAGGGAGGACCTGGTACTTCCCAGTTCCCACCATTTGGAACTGGAAATACTGCAAACATACCAAACCGAACTTCAAATAGTGCCCTCTCTATCAGCCAAGAATGCGCCTATTCCCTCAGTTGGCTTCAAGATGGGTACGTGAGATTATGAACTCCTCGTGTTCGCAACGTGCTGAAGAAAGAACACAACTCTAGTCTCCATGACGCCAGCCGTGAGGATGTCGTCCTTCTGCTGTCCAATTTATGGATGCTTACGCTTGGTGTGGTGGCGGTAAGTTTGTATTTAGTGTTCTACGATAACCGAATAACTGACAAACGGTTCGTAGATCCTGAATGAATCTCTTCCTCATCTCGGAGCTGCTTTCTTCGCTCACATTCTAGGAAGTATTTGGTCCGCCATCCGTATCCATGAAACCAATTCGCTCCTTGTCATGTACCGGACTGTCATTGTTCCACGCCCCTGTCAAAGCCAAGATTTTCTAGGAACGTGGTGGGAAGAACGTTTATCTCATTCGGTGAGTCGTGCACAACTTTGACACTGCCTGTTGCTGATATCCAAGTCTAGATCCCCATCGTTGTGTTCAATGGCATCGGTGTACTCGTTCTGGGATTCTTTACCTGGAAACTCTACAACGTGAATGCCTTGTTATGGTTGCTTTAATCACTCTGACCACGTTTCCAGGTGTATTCCACTCAAACGTTCAGCCGTGTTGGAGCTTCTCCCGTTGTGCACAGGATGTACAAGGTGAGTTCGAGATTTCCCCCAAATGTCGCCCCGTTATGTTAATTGGGTTTATAGCTTTTGCTTTTCTTCTCTGTCGGCTTGCAACTCAGCTTTTTCTTCTCGATTGCTTCGGCTGGGATGTGGATCAGCAAGATGTCCCAAGGAAACATTAGTGCATTTGCGCAACACAGGAACATATATACGGCAGTTTTCGCTATGTTCATCGTGGTAAGTCCAAGATTGGGAACTCAGTCGGACACCAGGCTAAATTGACAACATAGTTGATCATACCCTGGCTCATCGTGGTAGGCACAACCATCCTGATTCCTAGGTTACGAGATGCTCAAATAGATACAGGGCTGGGTTTCCATCCGCAAAGAGGCCAGAAAGAGGTTCTGGATCTTTTTGTTAATCTCTTTGCTCATTCTCGCGTTCTCCAGTTTCATGTTCAGCAGTCCGCGTAAGTCATTTCCGCCAAATCCACGAAACGCAGATGTTAACCTTCAATTTCAGTGTACCGAATGATTTTCATGCGCTGGAGATTCTTCGCCGCAATGACGGTCACTGCCTTTGTTCTGTTGACCCTTACTGTCACCGTCGGGTTGATTTGCAGGATCAATTTTGGAAAGGGTCTCTCAGGATATCGTACGCCATCTTTTACCATCTCTGTTTGGAAAATACTCAATCAATACTCCCCCATTTACTCTAGTCGATGTTAGCCAAGCACTCGACGGCGCCGACTTTACCCCCGTTAACTTCTCCCACAATAACGAGAAGCCAAAGCGGGAATCCGGAGTTTGGGGGACGTCTTACCCTAACAATGGTACTCCGCGCTCAGTGAATAGGCCGGAAATCGCTGTTCCCGAGAAGACCTACTATCAAGGCCAAGATGACGACCCCTTCAAGACTGCACAGGAATTGCGGCTGGAGCGAGGCGCTTCGGTTTACTCTGACCACATCCGTAGCCCTATCCAGCTCTCTTCTTCGCCGGCACTTCTTTCTGGGGAAGGAGACGCTCGGTATCGCGAGTCTTTTATGCCACCGTCTAGGAGAAGCTCAGAAGGCTATGGAATCACCGCCATGCTCAATGCCCCTCCCATGCCTGCCCGTGAAACTCTCAACGCGAGCATTGCGACCAACTCTGTGATCGATTACTATACGAACCCCCGTTCAGAGGTCAAGGGTCCGGATTCCTGGAGCCAATTCAGCAAGAAGGATGTTGAGCAGGGGTCACCGATTGCGGAATCCAGGCCCGGAAGCGTTTTCAGCGAGCTCTTGCCCCCGCAGAGGCTCATGCTGACGAACCCGGACGCGTACAGAGCCTCGATTGCCTCGGCCGCCGGGCCCAGGATTTCAACTGTGTTGCCTCCCGTTCCCATCCCTACCAGCTCTGTCTCACCCACCACTCGCATGAGAGGCGTTGCGGCTGCGTTCCCAACTGTTCCTCGTCGCCGTGCTTCGGAGGAGGTAGCCGTGTAACCGTTGTATCAAGTATCCTTCCGGCTTCAGTTCATTGTGTACTTTTAGAGACTTTTGTGCTGGAAAACGGCGCTAGCGCTGTTCTCGTTTCACTTTGTTTCCTTTGGCGATACCGAACACTGTATATTAGCCGATCTTCTTACCCGCTAGTCTGTTGCTTTACGATGAGAGTTGGTGTTCCCTCGAAGAAATCGTGAAAACTGCATAATCATTCAAACAAAGTAGGTAGATAACTAGTAAAACAATACTAATAAAACAAAAAGGCGGAAAACCTTATGAATGAATTATATACAGGATATTACAGAGAAGATAGGAAATAGGTGGATCGCGACGTAAGTATCATATCTACACGAGTCGATGCAAGTGGAAAGTGTCCTCTATATGGCAACAAAAAGGGGTGAAGCGAAAACGAAATGCGCTTGATTCAACAAGTGCATGAGTAAAAAGGGAGATATGTACACGAGATTAGGATATTAGGAATGGGTATAATCCTAGAGCGGACAGCATAATGCATAACAGATCAGATCACAGCGAGAGAGAAGGCGTAGCGAGTGGATGCCAGAGCAAAACAGCCCGGCGAGAGAGGAAGAGTGTGTGCGACCACTGCATCCCAAATGCAGTGACATTTACATGCGCATGTATGTAGAGGAGGTGACAAGGTCTCAGCACTCCGTCGTTTTATCCGTACAAGCCTTCTTCCCCGTTGGGCGCGGGTATTTGTTTCAGCGACTGAAAAAGAGGGGTGCCCAACCAGAATGATAATGACCGTTGATACGGAGTCACAGGTAAGTACCTGTGGGTATACCCTGGAATGGAAGAAAGAGTTTTGGGATCAGAAGCTGATGCTCCGTTTCCTGCTTACCCTCCTCCCACCGCCGTTGGGTGGCAACACAAAGGATTCTTTTTCCCTTGCGGTTGCGGGTTGCTTGGGTTTTGGCGAAGTCGAGTGCTTGTTGAGTGTGAGGCCGGTAAACATGCGCTTCAACAATGAGGTGGAGTGATTGGGCTTTGTGGGGGATGACGTGTATGCCGAGTGTGGGAGTTGGGGAACTCTGGAGGGGTCAGGGCTTTTGCTGGTCGGAACAGGGGATGCATAGCCGTAGCCAGCGGGCATAGGCAAGGTATACGACCTGATTGGCTGAGGAGCGTGACGGGTAGTCGTAGGGGCAGAGGTAGGGGTATTCTGCTGCGGTGAAAACCAGCCGTTGGTGGTAGATCCGGAACTTGGCCTGGTATTAGAGGAATTGCCACCTGACGAATACCTGGGATATCGATAGTAGTAGTCGTCTTCGCGAGAAAGGTCCAACGACAGATCCTTGGTTCTTTCCGCGCGTGTGGGCTTTGCAACCGAGTGTGACGAAGCCCTTGGCCGCGATGATTTCGTCGGGGTCGACGCACGGGTCGAAGCAGGCGTGTTGTGCGTTGTCTTGCTCTTTTCTCGAGGAACTTCTTGGTCACTTTCATAGTATCGAGCGGCGCGCGACGAGCTCCTGCGTTCGCGCTCCTTTTCACGGTCGTAGTCCCTGTCCCTATCCCTGGGCGAATATTCATGCCGAGAAGACGTCCTTTCATGACGGGAGCTGGAGCCGCTGATCTGGCTTGAGCTTTGGCGGTACTTGCTGCTGCTGTGCGACGAAGTCCGATGATCCTCGTAGTCTTCATCCCTGTCCCTGTCCGAGCGATGCTTCCGGGCTTGCTCGTCGTATGAATGTCGCTTCCTCGATTGCGCTTTCTTTGCCTCCTTTCTCTGCCGCTTCTCCTCGTCTTGAAGCTCTAAGAACTTGATATGAGGTGTTGCAGGGGCGAAGGCGTTGCATGGTTTTTGAACGAGAGTCCCGTCGACCCAGCGAGCGATTCTATGCTGGGTCTCTATGTAGCGCTCCCATGCGTCGGGTGAATAGTCGTATTCCGTCATGTTGGCCTGTTAATTAGATGGTGTCGCACATAAATACGGAGAAGATAAGAGAACGGGGAGGGAGAGAGGAGAGGGCAGGCTGCGCCAGGAGCCTTGCGGGATGGGACAGAGGGCAAGGGGCGAAAAAACCTGACAGAAATAATTCCGCGTCCATACCAACAGGCCATCAAAACACAGCCATAACGTCTCACAACCGGATATTTTTGGCATTTCTCCCATGGAATCTGGAATCGGCTATGTAAGAAGATGCGAGTATCATGATACTCCCCACTAAGGTACTTGAACGTTTGATAAGAATGTAGCCATTGAAATGGAACAAGACGGCTTACAACAACGATAGGGACACATTGCTTGAGCTTGGACGCGGTGATCTTCACAATACGGAAGTTTAGCCATGACAGGCCAAGCTGCAGCTATGCCTATTGAGTGCCCTTGACAGCACCAAGTTCAGGCATGCTTTTGTTTGCCGTGTCCAAAACCCTCCTGAATCAGGATGGAATCATAGTGTGTCGAACTATACGCGCAGCACGTGAAACCCACAGAACAGGAGACCCTCGTTTACCCGATTCGAGGCTATCATTGACAGTTTCACAATTGAGACCCTCCGCAAATGGCAAGCATCCATTGACAAAAATCGAGATATCTTCCTCGAGAATGTCCACGAAGACAGCGGAATCCATTGTGATCCTTGACCTCTCAGATTCAACACTCCGGTGGAACGCGTAATCAGGGTGCCAGATCAATGACGGTTCTGCTTCGGACTAAGTTGCGTGTTCCGTTGATGATCATTTGAGTCAGAGGATGGATCATGTCGGGTGTGGGGAAGGGATAGGAAGGGTCGTTAGGAGCGTAAGCGGTTGACTTGAGTTGACTCGCACACTGCCAATCGTAAGCATTCCAGGCAAGTGCGTCAAGGAGTTGTCGACCGTTGGCAATGATGAAACATACCAATTCCGCAGTCAGGTTATGACTTCGCCTCCGAAGAACACCATCTACATATTCACCGTTCTTAATCAGAATGACGAGCAGGTTCCCAGAGTCAAATCCAAGTAAACCTGACGTCTCGAACCGATATCCAAGTCTCGGTCACTGATGAGCACAAGTAGACCAAACTTAGACTCTTGGCTTCCTCTAGCAGAGATAAATTGAAGACACGAATGTCAGTTTTGTTGACGTTGATCACTCAAAGGTGTTGGTTAGATGTTTTGGATAGTTGGAAGAACCACAGAGAGTGGGACTAGAATCTAGATGTCGTTGGTAGAGGTCACTCTGACGCGGTCGGTATACGGAGACGCCATCGGACCTCAATGCAGACGATCTGGAACGGTTCGTATGCTTTTGGAGATTTTGATTGCGTTAGGCAGAAAACGTGCGACAAGCTCAGAGAGAGAAACAAGTAGGAAGCTCAGGCTGAGCTTCAGTGGACTTGATTGTGAGAACTAGTTCGGCAAATGCCGCAGAAAGGCGCTGGTCCATCATATTCCATTGTCCTCGGGGTACTCTCCAAGCCTCTGATCCAGATCCACCCGTCGCTGGGACAGATATGGGCAGAGCTTGGTCCCGCACCGATCAGGCCAGCACTACTACAGCCTTGGACAGAAAGGAATGGGTGACCCTGTGGTACCTGCACTCTCGCGACGAGGATTTTCTTTGACTGAGCGTAGTCTAGGCCAACTTAAAGGTGCTGGTGGTCATAGTCATATTTTACAACTCGATTGATTAAATATTGATGCGGACACTACCTTGAACAACACTCTTGCCCACTGCGTCTAATACTCCGAACACGTATTGCGTTGTAGAGTTTAGCTTACTCTCCTGTCCCACCTTTCAAGCTCTTTCGAAACTCCAGCAATCTGCGAAAGATTCTACACACATCCCCTTCTCATCAGGCTCAAGAGCGAGCTGCTCATCTTCGTTGCCCGCTCTGCGAATGTTTTGGCAGCAGCCTTTGCATGCTGTAGATGAGTTTTGTCTTGCGGTGGTACCGAATTTTGACCTGAGCAAAGGATGTGCGAGAATAGTACTCAATGGTGATGCCAACATTGATATTCTTGGACCCAACAACATTTCACGGAGGTCTTCGTGTTCTGAATCAGTGCTTCCATCCCAGGTCGAGACAGGTATCGGGTGACTGATACGAAGGAGTTTTGACCGCGGTGCCATGAGCAATTGCGCAGGATTTACTTGGGAGCTCTGTAAGGCCGCATCTCGCACAATTGGCCAGATTGACGGTACGAACTTGAAGCTTGAACTTGGTGAGAGTAATCATGCTCGGCAGACACGGCATCACCGGAAACGGCCGAGGTACAGTACATACATCATTATTCGCCACTCGGACATCCTGCCAGTGACGTCGATTTCGACCCAGAGCACATTCTCGATATTGTCCGTTCACAGTACGGCCTCCGTATCAATATCAAATGCATATACTCGTTCAAAGGACATGGAACCGATGTCTTCGACGCGAAATTTCCGTCACCTTTGGCTGCAGTCACCACCGGCGACCGCCAGCTCGACGGTTATTTCATTCGACGGCTCGAAATGATGATTCCAAAAAATTGAACATCCTCTTCATGGGCCGTGACGAATTCTCCTGTCTGGTGCTGCGTGAACTCCATGCTGCTTCTGGTAAGTTTACGCTTGATCGTTTCTGTCCCTTGAATTGAGCAACGGGATGTGCTAGGTGCAATCTAACTGGTCAAATTGTGCAGATGTATGGAACGAACTTGTCGTTGTGACGAATCCAGACCAGAGGGTTGGGAGAAGAGGCTCTGGGCTGTCAGTCTGTGCGTACTTCATACCTTTTTATCAGATTCAGGAATGTCCTGTTGAGATTCAACAAGCGCCCCTCAAGCTCTCGTCCGACAAATTACCCGGGACGAGGGTTGAGTACATCCCACACACCAAACCCGAGTTCAGAAAGTGGAAGGTAAAATAGCTTGGTTTGATGCTATGCATTGCAGACCATTTCTGACAGATTTTTAAGCTTCCAGAACCATTTTCATCCTACGTATTTTCGCCATCTGAAGGGAATGACAGCGGCACACCTTCTCCGCCTGCCAATCATGTCCTGGTCACAGCATCCTTTGGGCGCATTCTCACCAGAAAGCATCTTTCACACTTTTTACCCCATCGACGCCTGAATGTGCACCCATCACTCCTTCCGCAGTATCGAGGACCTGCCCCCATTCAACACTCCCTCCTTAATGGCGATCATGAAACGGGAGTTTGCGTGATAGAAATGCTGGATGCAGTACCAAAGAAAGACCCTCTTATACCCACGGACAGTATTGGCGGCGTTCAAGGTCCTGATACCATTCAGGGCGACAATGTTAACGGGGAACCGGTTCGGAGTCACTCGAGAAAATCAAGGATTGATGCAGGAGATATATGGGCGCGCAATAGACTCGTGAGTTCCCCACAGCCGCTGATCAATAGTGCTGATCTTATGAATAACCATTGTGTTTTTTGGCACAGGTCCAGCCAGCTAGTGCCGACTTTGAGCAAATGCGCGATCTTCTCGCAGTTGAAGGCGGCAGACTCCTTGTCGACGTGTTAAGAAATTTTAAGCACGGAATCGAGGTATGCCGACAAATTCTCTTACTTTTGTTTTTAGACTCGGTAACAACCAGACTTCTTCCAGTGTAGAGCTGTTTCCCAAATCACGCTTGACGACCACATTACGATACGTGCTGCACCCATGATTGGCCTTGAGGACGGATTAGTAGACCCCGCCGAGATGACCGCCGAAGACATCTGTCGCAAATGGAGAGCAATTGGACACCAAGTAAGATTAAATTTTATTCAATTAAGTGGTTCTGCTCTGATAAACGCCTTTAGCGTCCAATTCACACAGTTATGGCCAACTCGGGCAAGCCTGTCCAGCTCCATCAAGTAGCAGTGCTATCAGACCAACTCAGCGATATCGACCAATCCTTATCTCTGGTTCCAGGATCAGTGATTTGCAAGGCGATTGACATGGTCACATTCACCCAACAGCAGGCCAACAAGCATGGCAACAATCGTGATAGTCGTACTAACTTCTCTACCGCTGATGAAGTGACTAGCAACAAACAGAGCAAGAGCAGAAGCGCGAGGTGCCTGTTTGTTCGTTGCAAAGGAAATGAAATCCTAGTAGTTCCTCGAATCAAACCCGAAGGTAAACCGGTATTACCTGCAGGCGACTTCTGGAATGGGCTGAAAGGAGGCGAATCGATCAGATTTGCTGTTCCCTCTCATCCAACCGTGTAGATTGCGCTTTCTTTGCTACGATGCGGTTAACTTGAAATTCTATTGGCTTGTGGGTTTAACCTGGTTTAACCTCGCATACACACGCACACATATGTCCGAGAGTAACAACTCACGAACGTGTCTGTGTCTGAGCCATGAACCCACTTACCATTTCCGGTGCTTGCTTTCTTTCTCGAATATGTGTATAGTGGACGTTCTGACCTTTGATCTCGAGGTTTTCCTTTTTACGGCCATATACCGAGCAATTGCACAAACCTCGATTCTCTTTTCAGTACTTTTGAGTGTATATCCGGTCTAAATGCAGCATTGGCAGCTCGTTCCGACCATGGCGCATAGCTTCTGAATGATATGATGTAACTCTTATGATGCAGTACTGTGTCCATCTATCCATCTTCTGTCAATGCTTTGGCCTCCTGGCGCTCGGACGCTGCTTGCTAACCTGTTTTGTGGGCGATTATCAGTGGCCGGCAACAAATGACGCAGAAATGCTCTTACTGCGCAAATGCAACTACTGACGGTGAGAGAATTACGGCCTTCCCGAGGACTTGACCAGCTTAATTGACTGATCTCTTTCTTACGTTAGTGCAAGGGCCGCAGGCGTTATCGCCTTCGTGTCCATGGACATCTTGCCCCAGTTACCCAGGGATACTCGGCGCTGCCCCGCCACTTCTGACGCCTCACTATGCAAGTTGCGGTCTTATTCCTACCTCGGTACAGTGCCAATTGAATAGGACGAAAGGAAGGCGCATCAACTCTAGTCAGGGATTCCCCCTGCGTTCTTGATGCACCTGCGGGCTCAGTTAGCGTTCATCTGCCCCTGAGATGGTATTTCCCATGGGCCTTGTCTCAGGAAAAATCATGCCTGAATGGCTATTCAGGTGTGATGAAGATTGTGATGTGCTGCTAATTTCGCGTACATGATGACTTCTCTGATGATCCATCTTCCTGAAGGCGATGAAACTGGCAGACCAAACACCTGTGGCGAGGCCAACGTAACATCTGCGGCGGTCCACTATCATGGCTCAACTGATAGGAAGCCATAAAGAGGAGGGAGTGGAGACTACACCAAGCTCGGAAGCCCCCACTTGTTTGGTTCTACTTCACCTTCCTTTTATTTACCCTCCCCTCTCTCTTCAATCCGCTAGGCGGTATTTGCTCATTCGCGACTCCTGTAACCCATCCGACTATTTCGTTTGCATTTGAGATGTCTTCCAAGCCTTCACCAACATCCATCCGCTTCTATGCTCCTGTTCGTACTGACGGTCTTGGTTGTCAGATGTATCGCTTGCTGACAACTTTTATCTCGTTCAGCATAAACAACCCATGAACGTCCCCGTCAGTCCGACCGATACTATTGCGAGCGGATTCTCATGTATAACCCCGCCACAGTCTGCCCGCGTTAGTCTCATGTTCTCCCCGCCGCAATGCGCCACAATCTGACACTTGTTCTATTTATAGCTACAGCGGACTGAGGCTTACCCTCTCCCAACACCGGCAACGTCCTTCTGTATCGCGCTATACCCCTATAGCGATTCAGACCCAGCGATCCTCTCATTTGGCAAAAATGAAGTTCTGGAAGTTCTATCACGGCATCCATCCGGTTGGTGGGACTGCCTGGTGGGTGGGTCATGGAACGGTTATGGCCTTGGTGGTCAGGTACGGCGGGGCTGGGTACCCTCAAACTACGTTAAAAATATGGAAGGGCGATCAGAAGCACGGGCAGCTATGGTACGCAATGGTAGATCAGCAGTGAAGCCTTGAGTCGGAAAGCTTCGACTCGGAGTGATGGACATTGATCAAGATGTGGATGGCGACTTAAGATAACCCTATGGATCCCGCGATACCTTCCAGCATAAACCCTTCCAAACTTTCGTTCCTTCGACCACTCGTGTATTATTATCTTTTTAGCGACAAGGTCGCTCGTGCGATTTATTTAGTAGTTAGTTTGCTTATTTAGATCACTGCGCTAGCGCTGCACACTGTACAATACTCAATCCATCTTCCTGGTACTACCGGTCAACAATAAGTCACGATGTTTTCGTTTTTGCGGTGGCTTCTGAGTAGCCCTAGCAGTTCCGGATAGAGCAAAGTAAAAGATACAAGATGTCATTTATTTTTGAATAACGAGTGGAATGTGGAAATAGTGGTTGAACTACTACTCAGATACAGTCTTATGGAAATGTCCGTACTCTAATAATAACAATAATTTAGAGCGGTCGAAGGTACACATTATGCTACAAAGGACAAGTTAGGGATGAAGTACAGACGTTCAAAGGATACAGGCCTTAATATCCTGTGGCCTTCCCAGGGAAGAAGCTTGCGCTCGGCTCTGTCGAGACATGGACAGGAACCCTGTTCCTAAGTTTTGGCTCAAAGTCCAATTCGACGTCGTGGTGGTCGTTACCGACGGTCTTCACTGGGCCTTTGAACCAGTATACACCGCCATAGACCGGGAAATAGTACCAAACGAGCGAGAGGAACAGGACACCGAACAAAACGGCCACAGTGTAGTTCATGTCCTCGGTGGTCGTGTCAGGGGATGTCGGGAACATGAACACCACACTCATTACTGTCATGAACAGAACAGAGATGAGGGCACACGGTGCACTCTATAAAGGGATATCAGAAAACAGTTGAGACCGGTGATGAGATGCATCTTACGAAACGGCCGAGGTAGAATGGGCCGGGCTCGAAGTTATTTTCACCCAAGAATCTCGCAGCGATTGGGATGGCATACGCGACATACAGAGCCGCGACAGAGAGCGCGAATGCAGCATCAATAGCTTGATCTCCGATAAAAGCTAGCAGGCCCATCGCAACGGTAAAGAAAACTGACCACCAAGCAGCGTTGATAGGAGTCTGTGTTCTGCTATTGATCCGATAGATCCAGCGCGAAAGAGGAAGAGCTGCAGCCGAAGAATCAGCTTTATTCAGTGCAAACACTGTCAGAACATGCGTACCTCCATCACGACTGAAAGCAAACACTTGTCGACTTGTACCCAGAAGCTATTCGTATCCCGAGTATCAGATCGTGCGGACAGTTCAACACCGCGACACGTACCATGCTGCTTCCCATCATGTACTGTACTATAACGACGACGACCCAGATGGCTAGCGTGGCATTTTTGCCGAATGAGTTAACAAAGATGACAGCCATTGGCTGGTCGCTGTTCCACAGCCCTTCCAGATCTGGTCCCATGCAGAATGCGAGGACCATGTTGATGGCTAGGCAGTTGCTCAACAGTGAGTACATTGAACACCAGACTTATGTCCATGAGATGACATACCCCACCCGAGAATCCCGGCCACCGAAATAGCATTGACAATTCCCCACGGAACTGATACAGCAGCATTGGATGCTTCTTCGGCAATATGGACGCTGGAGTCAAAAGAGCCTGTCCGGAGCAAACACATTTAGCGAGTAGACAGAGCCCACAAATCGAAACGAACTCACAGATAGTCCACAATGGTGCTAAGAAACTGCAAATGAAAGCAAATCCATTTGGCCAGCCATTAACTATTTAAAGCCGGGTGAGTTATATAAACCACACATTCCAAGAGGGGCGAGCAACTCACAGTTCGTGAATTCGAAAAGAGCAGTCTGAGGGGTATTTCTGAATTCTGGTGGAGTTGTGATAGGTAGAACGACGATGACGACCATGCACAATCTGAATAATGTGTTAGTCCCGACCTCATGCTCCCTCAACAACAAGACACTGACAAGATGTTTAAGATAATGTAGACGGTCTGCAACCGCGCAAGGACCGCTGTTCCCAAACAGCAGACGATACCATGAGTGACAACGACCGCCGCAAAGGTGCCGCTGGTGTGCCAAGAGGTGTTCAGCTCGAAGATACACGCACGATCATCGGTGTGACTTACAATAGCTGAGGATTCGTTGGACTAAATTCACCGTCGGTGGCAATGGTCACGGCTGCCATCACCTGAATCGCGCAACCCCAATCGATTGATGCAACAGCAGCGACGTTGCCAATGGTATTCGCGTCTAGTTCAAGTTGTTGTTAGGCTTAACAGTTGATACAGGAGGGGGCTCTCAAGGTGCTCACATCCAACAATCCAGCACATTAACCTTTTCCAGCGAGGAGAGGACAATGAATAGGCCCAAAAGTATAGCTAGAAACATAGTTTAGCAGGAATCCCGAATCGCTGTGAACAGGGGGAAGACCTACCCCGCCTGACGTTGGGGCTGCTGAAGCCAATTCGCCCATAGACATTCCGACACAGAGAATGAGCAAACTAGCAACCAGCCACTACCAAGACCCGTAAACGGACAGAACCCCGAAATAGATAGCTGCACGTACCCCCCAAACCATGGCGGGGCCACCACCGTTGGGTAACGAATAGTACATGACAGACGAAATGGAGGGCAGCAGTCCGATGATGGAAAAGGCAATACCGAACACCTATAAAAACAATCAGTCCTCAGCCTGACTTCGCGCGAAAAACAACGTACTTCCAACGGCTTGAAGGCGCGCTGAAATTCCTGCTTGTAACCGAGCTGAGCCAACAGACGTATGTCGGCCCTCTTAATCGCCTCCTTTCGCTTCTGCTCTTCGGGATCCCTGGGTGCCATGTTGAGAATACGTTTAGTGTCCTGTGGGTTTGACGAGGACGTGGATGATAATGAGTGGAGGCAGTTGGTAAGTTTTAGCAGGTCAACCGGAAGGATGCTTGCTGGGATGCCCGCAACCACGTTTGTGAGGGTTCAAAGAGAGATCGAAGACCTTCCTAGACCTCGAAGATTTAGGATTATGACACTCTGTTGCCCGGGAAGCCTGTCAGACTGATGGGCAAACAGAAGGTGGAGGAAAGCCGGAAATCGTTATCCCCTAGCCCTCGATTATGTATAAGTACCATCCCAGTCCAAAGGGTACGTAGATTTTATAAAGCCCACACAACTCGTGGAACACTCTTGAAATTCATCCGAAGGCGAACCTAAGAAAATTTGTAGGGAGTATATGGGTCTTTGGGCACACGAGAGCTTTTTCCCATGAGCTTACCCATCGGCGAATGTGTATCATCTTCCTAGTCTGATGCATCACGGTGCAAAGGGGAACGCAAAGCAAGATCGCTAGCGATTTTGCCGAGAGGGTGTCTCATTTGACTGTTCGAGCTGGCAAGCATCGACAACGTCAAAAGCTTATCCCGGCTTTGTGTGCGGCGGAAAATTCGAATGAGTGTTGAATAGATAGATGGTTCTCAATGCTGGGGCACCAGTGAGGCCAAGTCTTGAACTGTGTCGGATGATGCATATGTACGACTGCATACGATCAGACAACGCTGATTTTGCATCGGAACATCACCTTGTGGGACCAGCCGGACTTTTTGGTCGGGCAAAGTACAGGGTGCAGCGGATTGATGATGCAACGAAGGCGCTTCAATTGGTTGGACAAAGCCCGATGAGCACGACCATGTAGGCAAGCGTTTACGCGATGCGGAAGCCGTTTTGCAGATGCGGGTTCTGGGAGGTATGCGAAGTACGTGAAGTTGGCTACCCTGCATACTTCTTTTTATGAAAACTCTCGAAATCAACCACGTGCAACAACTCACCGATTGAGATGATCCGACGAGAACAAAGGTCTGGGCGGCTTCACATTTACATTTGAAATCCAACTCCTACGACCGATGGAGCTAGCGTGTTGCACTTTTATACTGTATCCATGCAAACGAGGGCGGGCACATAGAGGCACATAGACTCACATAGTTGCGTGGTCTGACGGCTCATTCGCTTTCAGTATTGTGAGGTGAGGGGCATTCATCCGTTGTGCTGGCCCCTTTCGGTGATGTCATACAGGGAAGATGGGTTCTATGCCCTTCAATCTCTATAACGGAATGAAATGAAACGCCCAGTGGCATGAGAATTGAAAACTGATGTATAGGGTTACTCACCAGTAGGGTGATCAGTGCCTGCAATGTTCGCACCACTTCTATGGACCTTTCGAGCCACCATGAATCAATTGAAGGGGACCAAATATCAGATGAAAGCGCTGTTCTGGGATAAAACAGATTCATGAACAGAGACAAAAGTTCAGTAACAAAATCCGACGTAAGAGTCGTGTGCTTCTCTCCATAGCTCTCCATCGACCGAGAGCATTGTATTCTGCTAGAAAGCTTCTCAGAACAAAAAGGAAGCACCGGGAACGTATGGTCCAGTCCCCCGAACTCCTTAATTGACCATCGCCACCATATTCAGCAAAGTTTTGAAACATAGATTTGCGCAAAATTGTTTTATTCGTCAGTCCAGATGCACGTTGATCCATGACGCATAGTGGAGTGACGATGAAACGGCTGTTTGCTTCTCGGAAGAGAGGGGTCACATCTACAACAGGAATGTTAATATGTACCTTGGAAGGGAGTGAATGGAAACGCACCATAAAGCGTACCTGGTAGGGGTGCTTAATGAACGGGACACTTGGCCAGATCGTCTCATGCTTACCGTCAGCGCTTACAGATCGGCTCGGTAATACACAACAGCTCTGTCCGGCGTGTATGGCGAAGCTGACGAGTGAATGTTGAAATTTTTTGGTTTGTTCGGGAACTAAGCCGGTCCCATACAGACCACTTATAGCATCGGAAGAACCTGTTGTAGCCGCAAACGTCGGAAATGGAGATGCTGCATTTTTCGACAAGGTTGAGATCGCCCTCCACTTTCTCTCAGCCATTGAAAGATCCCCTGCCTCTAGGCACTTTGCCGAGCCGGACTTTGGGGCATAGCGAGTAAAATCAGGAGGAACGAATGGGAAAATCCGCTTGTTATCGCTCGGCCACTCAGAGCACTGGCGGTGTATAAATGGGTTCACATGATATAAGTCGTGGTCGAGTACAGAGCGAGATTGAGAGCAGTTATTTGCGAGCCGTTACGTTGGTGCAGAACGATGGTTGAGTTTGCCATGGATGTTGGAGACCAAACGGGAGCGAGGCCGCGACCCACCAATACACTCCAATGCACTGCCTCCCGTTCCCACACATCATGAGCCATTTGTACTCCGAGGCTCGGTCTATGTACATCACAGCCTGTTTACATGCTGTAAACCTCGAGGGCTCGACATATAAGTGGAATGCATTCTCCTAATGGCTCTCTCTTTCCGCTATTTTCGTTTGCATCACCGTGCTCATGGTTCCTGCTGATCACGGCCACCATCACCAGAGCAGCATTTCTACTTGCCATTCGACACTAGGCCTTGGAATTAACCGTCTAATCGCTCGTGTATTCTCGCTGGGATGGAGGACGTGGCCTTGGAGTGCAGTACTGCTCGCATTTCGTCGATTATGGGCCTTGCTTCGAATTATACCCCTCAGGCTCTGGACTGGCCTCAAACGGGTTCCCTCAGCATCAACCAAACCTCAAACTCTGAACATTGGAACTGACGTTATCTGCGCTAGTCGTGTGCCTGAAAACTTGCTCAAGGAAAGCTCGGTGCCACAGCCATTGGAAATGCTCACATCGCCTGCTGGTACCCTCGGTGGATCACCAAAGATAATAGGCACAGACCGTATGAAACCGGCTCATGGCACCGATTTACCGGCATCTGCAAATAAAAAAGACCCCTTCAACACAGAGAACATGTCATCTACGGAATGTCCCCCAATCCCAATAGGCCCGTCTGTCACTATGCCTTGCAACTTTACTCATGAAATGTCCAACGAAATCCCTGGCTTGGTTTTTGTGACCACTGTGAAGGAATACGAACGATACGCAAAAAACTTCATTTAGTGAGTGACATCGTCGAATATCACGTCTTATATGATTGAACATCGGATTTCCTTTTCAGCGAACAGACAAACGAACCCTACATTATTCCAGCGTGCACCATGGACTTTCCTGGGTACGTCCCAATATATTGTCGGTAGTAGGCACACTGATTGAAAGATTCCTGTAGACCGGTGTTACCAGATCAATGGATTTCTTATGTACACCCCGAAGGAACGCGGTATTATGTGAAACCGACATCTGTAGGGCTTACTTTCAATCGTCTTCAAACTCTTCATTTGTGCTGATTCTGTCTTTTTTCGGTTTTAGAACCTGTCCTTGATAACCGAGGCTCGGATCGACGATGCAGACCAGTACCAGAAGATCGACCACTACTTCGGAGCGATTACCGAATACATTCGAAAATACAACATCCAGTTACCTCCAAATCCATTCCTTGTCCTTGAACTCCGCAACTCCGGAAATTGTGGTTACTATTTTGTGAATCACCAAAAGCGATGCCTGTTTTGGTTGGATTCGTTCGACTACTCCGATATGGTGCAGCACGTCCGAATCAAACACACAACATCCCATGTGGGTGAGTGGTTATGCACTGGAACAAAGGCGACTGTCATCTTCAAGTAGCTGACGTATGATCCAGGGCTTCAAATGCTGTCGCATTATTGGTACCATAACGAGTTATTTCCACACTTGTACCATCTAACGGATGAGAACCTCCATGAAATCGATGACATGGTCGTTTTTGCAATCGGAGGTATGTGTTCTACCACGCATATTTTGTGAGATAAAGCTGAACATGTTGAAGACCAGACAACATCTGGGAACAATTCGATTAGCACCTTTGAAATGGACACGCTCAAACAAGCGCAAAGCACAATTATGCACTTCCGCCATAAAGGTAACAAGTGTCCGTTTATGTATCATTGAAGCTAACAAGCGGCTCCAGATTCTACCATTCGCAATATATCTGTAGGAGCAGCTTGGTTCATCTGTAAGTTTTATCGATATGGATCGAATTTATTGCCTTACAGTATTATCATAGTCCGGTTATTCACCACATTCTGTAAGTTGAAGTGCATACATTACCCGCTCGCAACTTAAACCATCCTCCCATCCTCTGCAGATGAGGATAGATTCATCTATCTGCACGGCGAGAAAGGAGCCCGGTTACAACCTTCACAGACAATCTTTGGAATCTGGGAAAACTCCTGGTTCTTCGAAACGCTGAATGCAATCATGCTCTTCGGCCCCGGTGTGCACATAAGGAAACTGAAGAGCATGTCCATAGACAATATTGTCACGGAAAAGGTGTGGCAGAAGTTCAGAAAGTCAATTTTGGATGACTGGCGAGATGTTGTTCTATATGTACGCAATGTTCCTCACCCGTATACCCTCGCCTTCTGACTCCTCTTTAACAGGCAACTGTCGTACTTTCAGCGAATGTGTCATTCCAGACAGTTCAAAGTGTAGACAATGAAGGTGTAGAGCTCGGTCACAGGAGCCACGCTCAGCGTGCGAGTGATTTCTCCATTGTGGCGAGCGTGGGCACGATTATCTTCGGGTTGTTGCTGTTAAGGCAACATCGGGAAGTGATGACTGTGAGTATTTGCACCTGCTGTGGGGAAGCACGCTGATGTTACACTCCTGAATAGAATGCTGGCTTCCTTGTAAACCGATCCGCGTCTCGGAGTGGAATTGAAACACTCGCCATAATGTACAGTGTCCCGTATGCGTTATTACTATGGTCGTAAGTCACCTCCCAGTCCATTCAGATGAATCTTTCTAATCGAAGTCTAGCATGCTGTCCTTTTTTGCCTCCTTCTGCATCGTGTGGTTCAAGGCCAACGACTCGGTGTCGACAATCCTTATCTCAATCACTTGTGGATGCATCGCGTTGCTGCTGCTATGGGGGATATCGGCGGCCTACGAGCAAGAGCCTTACGTCAAGTTACTGTTCTTCAGGGGATTAGATCGGCTGAAACTCTGTTGTCAAAGGATACTGGCCAACTCCAAGTTGAGGGAGGAACTTTGTGCTCCTGATATAGAGGTTGAATCGAAAGGGGCTTGTATTGCCTGACGCATTATTGGTTACCAACGTTTGAATCATTTCCCTTATGTGTATCTACACAACATACACGCACTGTATATTATTGCATTAGACATTTTGTATCTATATGGCACTGCTGGGATTCGAACCCCAGTGCACTGATATTAGGACCCCTAAGTTCTAACCAGGAAACGTGACAGGTCCGAGTTCCCACGCATCACCAGCCACGTCTCTCGATTGTCCTTGGACGGCGGCGCGTTCCACAAAACTATCATTGGCGGTCGTCTGTGTCATCTATATTGCATTTTTTCGATTCTAACGACCTAGAACATCAGTGTCCGCCAGATCTCTCCGTAGGAGGCGTTGCGAGTCAAGATGTCCGTAATGCTAACGAAATTCGAGTCCAAGAGCAACCGTGTAAAGGGTATGTGCTCTCATTGACTTTAATCCGGGGAGCTCTCTGCATGGGGGTCCGCGAAATGAGCCCAGCGATCTGACTTTAGTGACTCCATAGGGCTTGCTTTTCACCCCACGCAACCTTTACTCGCCGCTGCTCTTCATAATGGAAGCGTCCAGTTGTGGAATTATAGAATGGGCGTCTTGGTCGATAGGTTCGAGGAACATGAAGGTGGGTTGCGATCGCCATTGATATTGGTGTGAACCCAGGGTTAACCGAGATGTACAGGGCCTGTCAGAGGTGTTGCTATCCATCCAAGCAGACCTCTACTGGCTACTGGTGGTGATGACTACAAAATCAAGGTTTGGGGTATGTCCAGATTCAAGGTTCCCCCGATTCCACCTGGCTAACCTTCGGTGCCCAGATATCCGACCACAGAACCGACGATGCCTGTTCACGCTCCATGGACATCTGGACTATGTCCGAACCGTCCAATTCCATCATGAGATGCCTTGGATCGTGCGTTGTTTGATCAGGCATATCCATGCATAGGAGGGCTAACTTGATTTAGATATCCGCCTCCGATGATCAAACGATTCGAATCTGGAACAGTACCTCTCGACAATGCATCGCCGTGCTCACTGGCCACTCTCACTATGTCATGTCCGCCCAATTCCATCCCAAAGAAGATCTCGTCGTTTCGGCCTCCATGGATCAGACCGTCCGTGTATGGGATATCTCGGGGTTGAGAAAGACGTCACCGCAGACTGGTGGCCCTGGAGGAGGACCTGGCAATGGACCCCCTGGCGCTACCAACTTTGAAACCTTCGATTCGTTTTCGATGGTCAAGCACGTCCTTGAGGGACACGATCGCGGAGTCAACTACGCTGTCTTCCATCCCACTCTCCCTCTCATCATATCAGCCGCTGACGATCGCGTAATCAAAGTCTGGAGGATGAGCGAAACCAAAGCCTGGGAGGTCGATTCATGCCGTGGCCATTTTAACAACGTATCGAGCGCGCTTTTTCACCCCAAGCAAGAATTGATCGTATCCTGCGGCGAGGACAAGACTGTGCGCGTTTGGGACTTGGGGAAGCGTACAGCTATCCAGACGTTCCGCAGGGAGCATGATAGGTTCTGGGTTCTCGCTGCCCACCCCAATCTCAACTTGTTCGCAGCCGGCCACGATAGCGGTCTCATCGTCTTCAAGCTTGAACGAGAACGTCCGGCCTTCTCGGTCCACCAAGACACGCTGTATTACGTTCGGGACAAATACGTTCGGGCATACGATTTCGCAAACGGATCTGACCTTGGTTTGTTGAGCGTTCGCAAGTTTGGAAGTCCCTATGTACCTCCTCGCACTCTCAGTTTCAACCCGGCGGAAAGAGCGGTCCTCCTCACCATCAATTCTGACAACGGAATCTATGAGTTGACCACTGTTCCCCAGTCGTCACAGGGCGACGTCAAGGATTCAAGCGTCGATGGAAAGAGAGGTAATGGTCAGAGTGGAATCTTTGTGGCTCGCAACCGATTTGCCATCTTGAACAAGGCGAGCCAGGTATGTCTTTCAATTATTGAATGTTCTTGACACTATGCTTACTATCTTGCCGGAAGCTCATTGAAGTCCGCGACCTGGCAAATTCAGTCGTCAAGACGATCAAGCCACCGGTGCAAACCAACGAGATCTTCTACGGCGGAACTGCTTGCCTCATCCTCAGCTCTACGACTTCCGTTGTTCTTTATGATATCCAGCAACAGAAAACCATCGCGGAGATCAATAGCCCGCCAGTCAAATATGTCGTATGGAGCGCAGATGGTGGTCTCGTTGCTTTGATGAGCAAACACAGTACGTGTTCATCTCCTCGACTTTCTCTTCTTTCTCAACGGCTGTTCTCCAGCTATCACCGTTGCCAACAAGAACTTTGCCCAACACAGCCTGATCCATGAGACCATCCGTATCAAATCTGGCGCTTGGGATGATTCTGGCGTGTTCATCTATTCCACTCTGAACCACGTCAAGTATTGCCTTCCTCAAGGGTACGTTCAAAATATTTCGCACATGCAACCGTCTGATACTTGTCTCCAGCGACAATGGTGTCATCTGCACCTTGGACAACCCCGTCTATCTGACTCGTGTCAAGGGCAAGACAATCTACTGCCTCGATCGTTCGGCACGTCCGCGTACTATCACCTTCGACCCGACAGAGTACCGCTTCAAGTTGGCTCTTCTTCGCAACAATCATGAAGAAATGCTGTACATTATCAGGACATCCAACTTGCTGGGCCAGAGCATTATCGCCTACCTTCAACAAAAAGGATTCCCCGAGGTAGCGTTTCCTTGTGATATCAATGGTTCAGCTACTCATTGGCTGTTTGTAAGATCGCATTGAATTTCGTTCAAGATGTTAACACTCGTTTCGAGTTGGCCATTGAATGTGGAAACTTGGATGTCGCGTTTGAGAACGCCAAAACTATCAGTCGTCCTGAATGTTGGGAGCGCCTCGCGCAGCAAGCCTTGAAGCAGGGCAATCACAAGGTTCTTGATTTTTTTGCGTCATAGATATGCTCTGACACAGTCTTGGGTTAGATCGTTGAGAAAGCGTACCAACAGACCAAGAACTTTGACAAGCTCTCCTTCCTGTACCTTGCTGTTGGTAGCACAGACAAGCTTCTGAAGATGCAGAAAATTGCCGATGCTCGTGGAGATCCTATGTCACGGTTCCACAACGCTCTGTACGCTGGTGATGTCCAGACAAGAATATCTGTTCTGCGCGATGTTGGACTTCGTAAGAAAACTACAATCTTTATTTTTGACTTTCCTAACGATACTTGGTGACAACAGATCCTCTCGCATACTTGACCGCCAAGACCAACGGACTTGACGATCTCGCCGCAGAGATTCTCGAAGCTGCAGGTTTGACAGAGTCTGACATCGACGATGTGCCCAACTACGGTGTAACCTCCTTGAAGCCACCCCCTGTCGTCACCCGCACTACTGATTTGATCTGGCCCGCTGTTCAAAGAGCTGAGAGCTTCTTCGACCGTGCTCTCGTCAACGGCGTCTTGGAGGGCGGAACAGAGCCTGCATACGTGAACGGCGATGCTGCTGCCGCGGGTGCTCACAACGCTCTTGACGCTTGGGCCCGAGAGGAGGAGCTGCACGACGAAATTGACCCAGCAGAAGAAGGCTGGGAGCTTGATGCGGACGCTGACGAGTTTGAAACTCCTGTGGGCGAGGAAGCTGCAGAGGAAGATGAGGAGTTGGGAGCTGGTGCTGCACCAGGTCCGAGCGAAACCGAGCTCTGGGTTCGCAACTCACCCCTTGCTGTCGATCATGTCGCTGCTGGTTCATTTGAAACAGCAATGCAGGTGAGCTTCATCAACTTTCGACTATGGTTGTTTCTGACGAGATCGTCTCAGTTACTCAATAAGCAATTCGGTGTCGTCAACTTCGTGCCCCTTAAACCTTTGTTCTTATCGATATACCGCTCGTCGCACGTGTATCTCACTCCTCTAGCGTCTCTCCCACCAATCGCGTTGCACATACGCCGCAATCCCTCTGAGTCTTCCCCGAGCCGTGTATTACCAGTTGCTGCCAGATCACTCCAGTCAATACGCGCTGAACTCTTGGAAGGATACAAGGCCGTTTCTGGAAATAAGCTGGCGGACGCCCAAACCACATTTAAATCCGTCCTTCAAGCTCTTCTTCTGGTTGCTTTAACCTCCGATGACGAAGCTAAACAGGTGTGTTGATTTTTACTCCGTTACTTTCTCTGGTGTTGACCCAGCTCGTTTAGTGGAGAGAGCATGTCACTGCTGCTCGCAACTACCTCCTTGGTGTTACCATCGAGTTGGAAAAGCGACGCATTGCAGAGCAAGAGCCAGACAACACCAAGCGCATTCTCGAATTGGCTGCCTACTTCACTCAATGCGAACTCCAGCCACCGCACCTGCAAATCGCTTTGCGCAGTGCAATGATCGTGTTCGCAAAGGCCAATAACCACGCACATTCTGCCAGATTTGCAAAACGTCTCATCGAGCTCAAACCAGATCCTAAAATTGTGGCTCAAGTAAGTGCCCATTCTCGATGCTTCATGGACTCGTTCTGATTATACCACCAGGCCCGACAACGAATTGCTGCAGGAGACCGCAACCCTCGCAACTCTGTCGACATTGACTATGACGAGTTCACACCCTTCGAGATTTGTGCCATCACTTATACCCCCATCTACCGGGGCTCACCGGTGGTTCATTGTCCATATACCAACGCAGCATACCAGCCTCAGTTCAATGGCAAGCTGGATCCTCTATCTGACTTGACAGAAATTGGAGCTTCGGCTGCTGGTTTGCCTGCCGCTTGGTGAAGCGTATACCTTCGAGTTCATCATAATATTCTTTTGTCGAGTAAAATATAATCCTTTTTCTTGCTCAGTTGTGCGTCGTATTTGGCAACTGGCTGCAACATTCAATAATTCATGGCAGACTCCGGATCCAGAGGCCCGTGCACTGGTCTTGTGATACACTGCTAGTATCACGTGACTAAATTCGTTTCATTCTCCGCCACGCGAGCGGCGAGGTGGGTCGCGCAGGGCCGCTGGCAATGTTGTTATGTGAGCGGTGAGACTAGAGACTCGAGTTTTGATACCTTGCTTGTCAACCATCTACTCTATTCAGAATCTGCCATTGGACCGTATCCATGCATGGGAGTTCACGGATTGATTCCGTTCGTTCGCAAGGCTTGGTATGAATTGCTCGTGCGTCGTAATTAAACCCCAGACTAACGAAACAAATCAGTCCAGATGCTATTAAGTCTTTGCCAGGCAGATTCAAGGACCTCCCGGGGACAAGGATCGTAATGTGAGTCTGACCCAAAATCCCCGCAACCCAATTAACTAGCGAGAAACAGTGACGGTACTCTCATTACGCAGAGGTTGCATTTTGCCCCATCTCCTCATCGTTTTCGCCATGTGTTGGGATGGTACAGGATTTGCCGCGAGTTAAATGAAAGCAATGTCACAGCTATCTGTGTTTTTGACGGCAAGGTCAGACATGCTGCAAAGACTAGAGAGGTATTCCTAATGTCCTGACTGCACAATATTGTTGTTGACCACTCCCCAGGTGCAACGCCGACGCGTCGCTCAGAACCTGGCTGTCGATCGAGGTAAACTGGAGGACGAACGGGCGCGACGACTTCAATATGTCAACAACTTCCTGGTCAGTTTACCGACGTTACCGCAACCCAAGGTAGAAGTGGCGTTGCAGGACCTCCAGAAGCCCACAGACAACGAGTTTGAGGACGCGTACCAAGTTGTGAGCTCGAACGCCTCTCAAAAAGCCCTGGAAGAAGTGTCGTCTTCTGAACCTGCTGTACAATCATACCTCGATATCCCGCTCCCCCGAACTACGAGCAACGTCGATAACATTCTGACGTCACTCAAGCAATCCTTCGAAAGTTTTAGGGGGACAATCACCAGTACTGCTAGTGACGTCTCCACTCACCCGACCTCAACTTCAGCTGCCACATCCACAGAGATACAGCAAGACGACCTGGTATTGACCAAAGCTCAAAACCAGCTTTCCGTGAAAGAAAAGGAATTGTGGGCTCAGGTTTCTTCCTTGACACCGTCGATTCCCAGAGATGATCGTTTCTCATACGAGACGGCCTTGGAATTGTCGACGTCTCTCCTCCAGGAAAGCTCCGTAATGTCGGACTCCTTCAAAAGGAGGACGAACCTCCCCAGCAGTGATACCTACGAACAAAGCAAAGACCTTCTCAGAGCGATGGGTGTTCAATGTGTTGACGCACCCGGAGCAGTCGAGGGCGAAGCTTTGGCTTCCTCAATAGCCCTCCGTGGTGATGCTGACTTTGTCGTCAGCGAGGATACGGTATGGGTCCAACTCATCTCTAACAAATCTATACCCTAACAACGTTTCAGGATGTCCTTGTATATGGCGCGCCTCTGATACGAAACATCACCAGTACCACCGACCATCTTGAACTGGTGTCTGCACAAGACATCCAAAGTGCCCTCGACCTCGACAAGGCGACATACCTCGATTTCATTCTCCTCTTAGGCACCGACTTTTCACAAAGGATCAAGAACGTAGGTCCAAATCGCGCCTTACAGCTCATCAAGCAGCATGGCACCATCGAAAACATTCTCGAATCCGAGACAAAGTATCCACCACGCATTCCGGCTAGCGCATACTTGCAGGAAATTGACATCGCCCGTGCGCTGTTCAACAGGCTCCCAGCGAACCCTGACCTGAGTGCACTACCGCCCGCTGTTCAGGACTCCGCTGAGGTTGCTCAAGTCCTTCAACGGTATCGATTGGGTAGATACTTGATGGGCTCGACACATTGGGACCACGAGAACGCATTCGCAGGCAATTACTTCAACGATAACTACTTCAACGATTGCCCGGTGGCACAGTAGAGGTCACTCAGTGTGCCTATCCGCCTTCGTCCAGTGCAGCCCTTTGGCACGGCGGACCAATGAAAATCGACATCCTCTTGGTTAATAGAGACTTTTACTCTACTAGGACCGTTTGCAGAATTTACTGCCCAGATCAGGTCAGGCGGGGATTCCTTTTCGTAAAGCCCTATTCGTCCCTAACGCTCGGACCCTGGGACTGATACCAAGTTTGCATTACGCACAGAAAGGGCAACGGAGTACTTATTCTTGTTAATTTGGATGTACATGACGTCTAGATTGTATCGACAAAGCGGAGGTATAAACTTGAGATATCCTTGTATATGGTAGTTCTAAAAAAATAGGTGGGTAGTGATATGAGTACAGACAAGTTTCGGGCGGCTATTGTTGTTATGACATACATTAATGTACATAGTTTGTGTCGATCTACAATCCAAGGGGCCGCCTATGGTATTACTACGCGTTTCGGCAAGGTGACCGAGGCGATAGCAAATTCAGCGTCTGTCCGAGGTTTTGGCTTGTTAATACCCTGACCAATGTTGGTCGAGTCGGACAAGTCGATCTTGGGGAACTGGGGAATGTATGTGCCATCCTCGCCATCATCCGCCAATGTATTAGGTGGAACGCGCCAAGAGCGATGCCCTGCATCTTCGCCACTATTTAGCAATCGTTCCTTGAGTTCAGCGCGGATGTTCAATGTATCCATCAGTGTCTGATTTGGAATGTGAGCTGCAACCCATTAAGAAGCGGTTGCCACATACCGTCGTGTAGGTCCGACCGATGGGAATCATGAACATGGCATAGATAATCGTATTCGGTCGCACAACTGTGGCGAAGTTATGGTTAGAACCTGTGCCATTCCGACATGTGACCAGACACATAGATATACTGACGGAAGGCTATTAATCCAGAGATGGCAAGAATTGTGGAAAACACCCCAGTTTGGATGGCACTTCGGATGAGCCTATTTATGACGCCGTCTGTGTGTTGGTAACCCGTTCGCCGTCGGTGAAGGAACAAACAGAGGAAACCTACGAGACAAGCGGATGTTAGCCGTGGAAGTAGATGATGTTGCTCCAATTTTGGACTCACTAGACACGAAGATATCCAATGTCGTTTGAATGATCAGCCACGGCACCACGAATGCTTTCGCGTCGAGAATTTCGGACATTCTAGAAACATCACAATTAGTGTACACGTCGTAATGTCACAAATTCCTGGCAGGTGGCGCACGTTTCTAGAGTCCACATCCTAACGTCGCAACGCACCGGGAAGATGGTCGAAGTCAATAAGTACGTTGCAAAATTTTATCGGATACCGCTGCGGGCAGACTTACCGAATACCAAAGGCAAGAGCGGTGCCGAATTCTGCCAACGTAAGGACGATTACAACGACGAAAATAGTGTTCTGCTTCGCCATGGCCAGTATCCTGACAGACAAGTGTGGTGAACATCAACTGACTAGCCTTTCGAGTGGTAACATACCGACAACCCAGGAATACATGCGTTATGCTCGCTGTGATGGCTGTTCCAATTGGTACGACGGCGCAAGGCCACTGAGGAACTGCCAGTGGCAAATTAAATGAATTAGAGGCGGAAGACGCGACAAGTCAGTTGTTGAACTTACCAGACAATATGAGAGGGTTGGCGAAATTTTCCACGCTAACACATATCCAACTCAAAAGTCGAACCCGAAAGACAAAAAAGCCGCTGCGTACAGATAGATCCAGAGAAGATACACCATCCTAAGTTCTGGGTCAATTTCCGGCGAACTCGAGAGAGATATGGCACTTACAAGGTACTATGGACTGTGTCCACGGTGAAAAGCGTAAAGACCGACAGTCTATTTATTTTTCGCGATTCAGAGACTAGAAGCGCGATGAAAAGCTTTTGACCAACTTTATGCGCCAGGGATCATTGAATTCTGAAGAAACGCACGGCCGTTAAGTGAAGAATTGAAATCCCAGAAACATGAAACTCACTTCTACTGCGGTATCGAGCGTACTGGCAACATACGACGCCATACAGATATGTGTTGACTGAATACAAGCGCGTTCATCAGTGCTGAGGTGTTTGCAAGCTAGTGGGCCAAGGCGTACATATAACACCAACTAACAGCGTTCCTATGGACAAGGTTTCGTTTACTCTATTGAATTACCGATGAAGATTTCAAAACTCACCGAGCATCGCGTCGTATTGTCCCATGACGGCAGGGGAAGCACTCAAGGAAGCCTAAAAAGTTGAAAGGGAGAATTGCGACGCCCTGCCCGCAGAAAGGGATACGAGAACTGTGAACAGAGAGAAGTCTCGTGCTCCCGAAAAATTGCAGCGACCTTATGTACAAGCCAGTCGCATGATGATATTGCTCCGAGATCTCAACCGGGAGAAGGGCGTTCGTCTACCGTGCCCATGCCCACAAACTGGGGAACAAATCGCAATGCCAGGATGAACGGACCGAACTTTAACGGGTGTAGTCGCCCTCAGCACGGAAATCCTGACTATCAGGCAGTCTAGAATGGATGTAAATTCAGGGACGTCCGTGATTGGAGTCCGAAAATACCGCCCAGGGCTACAAAGAAGAGACTAGCCTAAGACTGGCAGCTGGCAACGCATCGTTTAGTGATAGTGGAGTATATGGTCCGGAGTCGTCAAGCACTACTCGCCTTGCCAAATGGATATATGCGCATTCTGAGGACTGGCCTGCCCTCTGAGGCTTTTCACCCTTGGGGTCAAAATCCTCCAAACCCGCCGGGGGCCGTCTCCTATGAATAATTGCACATAGTATCGGGAGCCAGAGGCCCAGAAACAACTGCTCAAAACGCGAGGCGCTCCTTTCCAACGTATTAGGCCAAAGAGGAATGTACCATTCAACTTTTCGCCTGCGCAATTATGTGTACAGTCGCCTTGGCCTCGGATTCTGTCAAAGCTTAGAAGTGCAATCAAGATTGGAGATTGAGGGGAATCACGATTCCAGGGATCAGAAAACTCTGTTTGCGACATATCACTGTTATAAAAGAGCAGAATTATTGATGAGGTGCGAAGGCCGCTCAAGTTGGTATGGACCCATGTTGGCCCGCTAGTACGCAGGTGGCGTTAGGCGTTGCATTCTTTTTAATTGAGCAGTTTCCCGGTATGAAGTTGTCGATCTTGGACGCTGTCGCGGGTGCAGCCTTGGTGGTGGTTCTGGTGCGAGAGACCAAACGCTGTCCGATGCTTGCAAAACAAAACAAATCAATACAATTCCCACAAAAACTCCCAAGATAACATTATTCGCAGGGATTGCGCCTTGCTGAGGAGTTCGCTCAGCTTTCCCCATTACTTCTAAATTACAACGAGTTCAAGAGAATTTCTACCGCTTCCAATTGGCTGGATCGTTAATGGTACCTCGACCTGCGCCTTCTTACTGGTTGGGTTCGTATGGACGAACGGAAACAATTAGGCTAGATTTACCGATTCTATCGACTTGCCTCTCTGGGTTTAGTGTGCAAGCTGGCCAGCGTTTTGGCCCCGTGGACGCAGATTGACATTCGAGAAAAAGATGCCTATCTGTGAAGGAGTCCTTGGTTACGGAGGTGTCTCTTGCACTGGTAGGGTAGGGCTCAAGAGGGCGGTATTAGTTCTTCGCAATTGCGAGGGTCCTTCAAGGTTGAAGGCGGCCATTCTACCAGCTCGGAAGCGGTTGAAGGACGTAGTTATTTCACGCATAGATGACAGACCATAAACCTATTATTTTTACTTACTGTCAGAAGCCAGAGCGGAGGGCCTCAATGTTGAGCACCTAAAGGAGTGTCGTGAAGTGACGCCGACTCCAAGATTTGGTGCTGATAACGATACATGATGTAAAGAGGCTCCAGAGGCAAAAAAAAATTATCAGCGAGCCCGACACATCACGTCAGAAATTACTGCTGCTTTGTCCTGCCGCCCCATTTGTCGACGGAGAGAACGGACACCCAAAGATGTCAGGTTGAACCAGTAAGTAGATGGCGAATGCCAGTGCCAGAGTAACGAACCCGCCCAGAGTGGGATTCAAGTATCCCATTCAGCGTACAACAAAAAGAAACTGGCCTTTCAGACCTCTTACTTGAATCGCTACAGCGGGAAGTGCAAGATTACGGCAGGGAACATAGCAACTCACCATAAGTTACATTCATCAAGGTTCTCTTTCGAAGACCAGCGAAAGGTGCGCGGCGCGCCATAACCATGACCCTTAAAGCCCGGCTAACCCATGATCGATGATGAGCATACGAAGAGGCGAGCAGATAAATTGGTTTCTCCTGTGGGATATTTGCGTATCATCGTCCCTTGATGCGAATCGGTGCCCTGGAGCAGAAAGCCGCAGTACTATGCACAAAAAACTCACCTGCCAACTTATACCGCGTATTCGACGCTTGCTTCTTTAAGGGTCCAACCGCAAGGCTACACCATACCAGTGGCCAGTTCGTCTCAGGGCTTGCCGAATGCAGGTAAAGGATAATAACAATGGGCAGGAGTGATCGTACAGTGATGCAGGGTATGACGCGTACTTGATAAAAAGTACTTAGAAATATAGTGGGTGTTAGTAACTGTGATGTACAGAATTAAAGATTTGCCTGATGCCAGGAAAGTCGAAGGGGGCAGATGCTATTAAACAGTGGAATCATTCGACTTCTCTTGGGGCTGTGGTGCGATAAATGGGATCCGGGGTATCGAGACTGACGACATCTTGACAGCGAGAGTGGAAAATGCGAGGATGGCAGCGATGCATGCGAGATAGAATGGTTCCAGAGCGCAGAAGGCTTGAGAGAAGAGCAAGAAGATTCCCCACAGGTTGAACGCCTGCGGAAGAGCAAAAAGGAGAGCTGGGCCCTGGAAGCCGAACTTCGGCGAGCGAGTTTTGCTCAAATAGCTGTACTTTAGATACGGTGTATGAGTATGGTGATGATCCGAAGCAGTGCAGTAAGCTTACAGCGTCACCGGCCGTTCCCTTGGTTTGAGGCTCGTAACAGTGGAGCAGCATGGTGGCAGACAGCAGGCTCAGGCTCAAACAAGCACCAGACACCAATGCCAAAGGTTGTAAAACAGGGAGGTAGAAACAGAACAAATGCAGACTAGAATCTCCATTAGAATGAAGCCGTGCCGGAAGAAATGGAGAGACTGCGTACGTTAAGAAACCGAGAGACATGCCGAAGGCGGTTCTCCATGTTTTCACGTTATCGGTCATGGTGCTGCGCCAGTCATATTCGTAGACGTAGCTGTCGTTGAAAATGCTCGTGAGGCGAGATCGGAAGGTCTCTGATGTTCCGAAGGTGATAAACGAAGCGATGGATTGCGTCCAGGTGCATTCATGGCCGCTTTTGGCAAGGATCTCGACGTCTCTGGACAGACGAGCCTGCTCCTGTCCATAGTGCGTCCAGAATCTGTTGGCAGCTTTAAAGGTCGTTAAACACGTGTGTCGTTGTTCTGGTTTGGGGCAGCAGCGTACCAATCGCATTGTTTAAACGTGCTGCCAAACTGAGAACTTGTCCGTCATGGACTCGATCTCTAGCAGGGACGAGCAGGGTCAAAAATTGTTTGCATTCCTTCACACTGTAGGGGAATGTCGATGACTGGGATGTCATATGATCTGTCGGGGATTTGAGTCCCGGAAAGTGGCAGCACCGAGAAATTTTACTGACCACCACAGCCATGAACTAGATGACTGATAGCCTCTTCGATGATGTTTGATTCTAAATCGAGAGGGTGCATGCAGAAGTATTCGAGGTGTTGCCAATATTGTTCCTCTAGTTGGAGTTCTGGCACAGGGTTAGCACATTGATGAAACCGTTCGATGTGATAGGAGACTAACTGAGGTGAGAACTCGAAACGACAGGGAGCAGGCCCACTTCGTGTGTTTCAAAGGCATCAAGCCAGAATAGCGTGCGTGTAGAGTGATCAACAAAGTAGTAGTTGCAGTCGTCGTCCTCGAGTTGAAGGTAGAGCTCTACTGAGGAAGACAGGTTGAAGGACTTGTGGAGTGCCTGCTTCTCAATGTGGGAAATCCACTTTGTTATCTTGTTGGCAACCTCGTCCTTGGAGAGATGTGCATCGGTGACCGCTGTAAACTGCGCCATGCGGCAGAAGTACACCTGGCCTTCGGGATGGACATGCCGAGACCATTGCGGTGGCAGGTATTGTGGACTACAGGGCTGTGTCAGCCTTGCTTTGGGCACAGTCAAGCTTAAGATACTGACACTGGGGTTCGCGATGACATGAACATGCCAGGCTCAATGACCGTGTGCGAGCGCTCGACTCTACAGGAATCCAATCAGAACACAAAACAAAGAACAGGCGCCCAGTGAGCAACAAGTGATGTTGAATGCACACCTTTTTGCCACAAGGTACCTTCCTGCATGTTGGGGAAGAATCGGATAGAGATTTCCTAGTGGCGAGGCTTCAATTGAATCTATTCTGCCATCTTGTTTCAGCGAGACTTCAATGTGGACCACTGGATTCATAGGAGAATAATGGAGGTGTGGATGGTGAGGGATGATGAGAAGCGGCTTGGTGATCGTGTACTGGAGGTGGTCGTGAGCCTTACTTTATGAGAAGAACCGTGGGCAGTGAAATCTCACGCTGCAGGGATACGAAGTTCCCCATTCAGACAGGCAGTCCCATCACATGCATCACACATGCCTTTCTCGGCTATGCCCCGGCCGGAGTTGCGCCACATAGATGTTTACAGCAACTACATTCGACGCTGCCCTTCACTGCCAACTACACATATGCTGTTAAATGACCATAAATGAGGCGGGACACATCCTTTTGTCCTCAAAATAAATGGTGTGCACACCGGACAATCCCTTGTAGTCTCGACCCCGTCACGAACAACGCCGGGCTCGGACTCGGACGACGGAGGCCATGCCTTAGCATTCTGATGGGGAAGGACAAGCCTGGAGCACGGCAGTACATACGACATTGGTCACGCTGAATGAGAAATCGATGACGGCGAGGGGATATGCTAATATGACTGATTTTCCTTCAGACTGCATCGTTAGCAATGGCTTCCTCAGACCAAAGCACGGCAACCAAGCCCGTAGAGCAAGTGTATGTCTTCGCAACCAAGGTCTTCATTCTTCTTGATTGACACCTCCTATTCAGTGAAGATCTGGTTCAATCAGGCGAAACCACATCGAAAGACACAGTTGCGGCGCCTGACTCCAGGCCAGCAGAGACGCAGATCCAAGGATCCACAACCAGCCGCCCGACAACCGATTCAGATCTCCAGAAGAAGGAAGTGGAGCATAAACAAGAGACAAAAGGAGACGATAACGAAGAAGACGACGACAGCAGCAGCGACTCAGATGATGGCTTTCCTGAATGGAACGAGTTCGTCTATCTCTCTGATCGTTTCCCTGAGCTTTGCTCATACCTATGTATTGTTCCAGTGGAGTTCCGAGAGGAAAGCATACAGGGCCGGTCAGTGGCGGTGGTAAACCAGTCCGACCGGTCAGACCTACACGACCATGATACCCCGGCGCTTAATCACAATCAGACCCTGTACACCTACGATCTATACTTTCCAACGGATAATGTGCTCTATCCACTGCCTACACATGTACCCGTCTTCTACCCGTACACCCAGCGCCTATTGCTTTGCTTGCGATGCAAATATCCTTCAAGTCAAATTTAGGCCTTCGTCTCTCACAGTTGTTAATGTCAGCATGATAAGCCTTATAGGATCTTACCTCGCCCCTTTATTTCTCTCACATCTCTAAAACCCGTTTACTCCGTTCTATAAGAATCTTTCGGAATACGCCAGGTGCACTATTTGTGTCCCGCATACCCATACCCATACACACCCTCACTCGCAACGACCTTCCATTGCATAATACGAATAGGCGCTGTTCTATGTTTCCGCTTGTTGCTCTCAAGGGATGAAGGAGGTACTTCGATCCCACTTCCCAGGTACGCAGGCGGCTCTGAATCTGAAAAAAGCAAGGATAAGAAGAAACACAATGACAAGGAAAGAGACAAGAACAAGCGCGAGGGAGAGGATAGGCTAACAACAGCCTTCAGTTCAACAATGGGAGCGCTGAAGGGAGGAATAAATAGGCCGAAGCCGGAGAACACAGTGATGTATACAGCAATGTATATCGAAAGAGATTGGGGCGGGACAACAGCGGATACGTGTGCGCCTATACTTTTGTTTTCTCATGGCCTAGTACGTGACCATACTATTAGGCTCCTTTCAGATGGAGCACGTTCCGAGTTCGTCCTAAATCAACGATACAACAAAATGATCCCCTCACAACTCAACTTACGTTTTGAAAGAAACGCTTGACACGTTCCGATAACATCCCACAAGCCCAGGTCGTGTGTCTGCGCCTTGAGAATATTATGTTGCGCGTTTAATTACTCCATTTGTAACCACTAAGTACCAAATGACTCTTAGCGAGGTCCACGTTTCGATCGTTCATGGGCGCCTACATGTCCATTCGATCGATCGCCTCGTCGTACCCTTCACCTTCATTCGGTGATAGTCCGCACAGCACTGATCGCTGTCTGGTTGAGCCTTGACAGCTTTTGACCACTAAGCACATACTGCACTTTGTCCTCGAGTCTCTAGAGCCATATTTGAGTTTATCGTCCAGGTTGTCGATCAATAGTGTACAGCTCGTCAACAGCGATTTGCTTGTATTATATATATATATATCCACTCGCAGTGTCAATAACCATACCCCCATTCCACCTTTGCTCCATAGCGCACTTTGTTCACCATCAATGGCCTTGAATTTCTTCACGTATGTCTTTCTTGCTTTCCAGAAATGACTTGTAAATGACAGCTTGGGTTACGCTCTTTTTGAACTTAGCCAAATCTTTACCTGTATCAGACGTGTATTTTGTGGATCGTCGGGAGACAAGGAGGGCGAAACTGTACATGGAGACAGGTAAACAGCGACACCTTTCTGTGCCTCTAACTTATCACGCGCTGACACCTGCTCCAGCTCTGGGTTCCGCGGCCCCCTAAAGGCTACAGCACAGGGAAACGTCACTACCAGCAATCCAGCCAATAGGAAGCAACCACCCCATGGCAAGTTCCCATCGAACTCTGCTAAAGGCGACAATGGAAACGATCCAGATAATCATGGCAAAGGATGCTGTTGAGATATATGTACTGTATCGTCTCAGCTACTAATAAATATTACAATGTAATCCCAAGGCAAATGTTGTATCCTTACCCGTTTATGATGCACGGTCGACTTCGGTCTCTGGGTTTCCTATTGCGACAAAGCCGCTTCAGATTATTTGACACATTAGCCTGTAAGATAATTACATGAATAGCCCGGAAAGCCGAAGTGCCCTACAGGTCTCAGTTTGAGGATGCTAAGAAGCTTCCGACAGTTGCTTGAGTGGCCAGAGTCTTACTGAAAATCGTATCGCAAGTTGTGGCGTGAGGTCAAAGATGCCTCAATTTGTGCAATGCATGGGACACAGAGCCAACCAAATCCATCTCGAAGCCCAGGTACCAGTGCCACGATAACTTTACCTAAGGGGCTGGGCGCTCCAAGGTGTATAGATAAGGCAGACGCCTTCCCACTGCATCAGGGAAGCGTCCAACACCCTACTGTCAGAATCTTCCCAATTAAAGCAAGCGGCAGGTCACGACGAGCTGATGCCACACCTTTTGCGCCACCTGCAGCTTTGGCGGATTATCTCCGCAGAACATACCCTGCCTTCTGAGAACCTCGTGAGCTCTGGATGGAGTATAGCTGCTTTCAATGCTCATGTGACGGACATATTCGCTCCACAAAGCTTCCTGGGCTCTCATTTGCCTTAATAGAGGTCACCCATGGGCGCTTACCTGCTACCAACATCCCACACATTCATCAATTATCCGATCCCACGGAGAAAAATCCTCCCCGGATTACTCATGTTTGGCCCAGATGCGGGCGCTTGCCTTCACTTATAGGACAGGGGTGGGTCCCAAGTGCCAGCCAGTGACTCAGTAGCCGCCCACTTTCACCTACCTTTCCCTACTACACCGTACAGGGGGAGCCTATATAATCTAGTCCACATATCCATTCTACTCTACACCTAGCGCTTGAAGCCTTATAGAACGATGTTGGGGACACCGGAGAAAAAGGAACGGCCCAAGTCCATTTCAAGCGCGATCCCAAATGTCCTAGGGTAAGTATTAACTTCGTTATGATGCTTCCACTTTGGGCTACTGCAGCTCATCGAGTAATACGAGTATCGGTCTACATATCAGCGGAGGCTAATATGCACGCCGTTCTCCACTCGGCAACAGTCACCTGTGAATTTCAAACGCCAAAAGCGTTTAACATCATTCACGTTCTCGGATATTTAACAGCAATTTGCATTGACTTGACTCCCAAGCGGATACTCACTTACAACTTCATTCCTATCTAGGGTCATTTTACCTTATCAAGTTGGCCCAGAGAACCAATTGAAGGCAGCCAAGGATGGCGACAATTCCAAAATGTAAGCGGGTTGGACATTGAAATCTAGAATTTTGCCGCAGCACTAGCAAGGCTGTCCCAGTAGCCGCGTAGAATCAACTGCGACTTGTACCACCTGATAGTTTTAAATTCCTTTTGAACCGGATAGATCTTTGTTCATGACTTCTCCATTCTACGCTGGAGCCTAAGTCACGATATGTGGAAACATCGAAACCCACATACAGTGGCCCCGGCTACTTTATGACCGTTTTACCCGTCATCCGCGTGTACTCGGACTACGGCTGACACATTGCCTCTAGATCTCAGCCCTATCAGCCGCAACTTCCTCAGTAAGTCAATTCTTTCTCATTGAACGCCGAGGCCCGAATGGCCTGGGATGTGCGACCAATTGTTGCCATCTGGGTCATCCATGGACCTCTGACATTTTTCCATTGATACATTGATATGTTCATAGTATTCTAATTGTTGATTATTACAGGTTCATCCCCAGGGGGAATGTCAAGGCTACCGCACAAGGCGATTCAACCCCTACTACGACGTCATCCACAGTCAGAGGTCCCAAGTCGAATGCTGTTCCCACCAAGGCAGCGGATGTCGATTTGGGTGCAGGGGATGGAAATCCTAAATCACTAGATTGAATGTAAGTACGGCCGGGTGTTCGGTACATAGAATTTCTCATCTCTGACGATACTTTTTATGGCTTACTACCAGCCTGTGAGCTGCAAGCTGTACTCGACATCCACTACAGCTTGTCCAAGCTACGACTTATGCAAGCTTTCTGAACCACTTGGCTTCTCTTTCGCGTTACTATAGTACACAGTCCTAGCATATGATCAATTCGACCCCTTGATAAATAACCGCATTGCTCTTTTATTTTAACTCCTGACGACACGATCTCGTCATTGGCGCCTTTGACTACTGTATATTCCCGGTCGGCCTGGCTGCACAAAGTTTATAGAAAAGTTTCCATATCGCCTTCGGATGTTCACGCCTCCGTGTACTTTGATTTTGCGCCTAATGTTGAGCGAGAAAACAGAAAGCTAATTCTTCGACAAGACAGCCACAGCGAGGAGGGCCATCCCCGCCATATCGTAACGTTGAATAACAAATTCTAGGACATTGTGATATAGATACAAGATGCACTGGGGATAAATATACAGCTGCAACTGTTGTTTTCCTTCAGCTTGTAATGATACAGAACTGGATTACAATACAAACACGAAAGCAACATACAAAAACGTAATGTCTCTTACACAGCAGTTTTTTCAGAATCACAGGAAGTCCGTTTCAAGTTCAAGATCCTCGAAATGACTGGCCAGCTAAGTTTTCTACCAGTCTGCGCAGGGACGACTGCGCCCTGTTCGGGCCGATACTCTGCTCCGTTAGCAGGCTGTGTCGTCTGCGATCTGATAGAGCCCGTATCGCTGGCAGCGTGTCGGATGATAGGGTCGTCGCAGTGCATCGTTGGTTGCTTGACATGGATGCCGATTCCCGTTCCTTCTCTGGGTTCAGGGTCAGGCGTTGGGAGAGTGTCCACCTCGGATTCTGAGTGGACCCAGCCCATCCAGACTGTCCAGACGAGCAGGGCAAATAAAATGAACCAGGCTACTCCCATGATCGTGCGAGTAGATATGCTTGAATTCTCAAAGCAGTTCCATGCAAAGGCGGCCAGAAATGATGCCATGCTAGGAGCGAATGAGTTAAAGACAAGTCGTGTTAAGCGAATGGGGAAACCTACCCCCACAGAAGTAATGCGTATGGTAAGCTGTAGAGGATGGCAAGGGTTTCAAGGCCTAGTGTTGGGTGTGATCGTTCCTTCAGGAAGTTACACTAAAGAAAAGCCATTAACCACAGATAACGAAAAACGACGTTGTTACGTACGACATCGGTTGCAGTGCCGTGAGCTCGTGTTCTGTTTTGTCGAATGAGCAACAGCCCGATGATTACCGATCCAATACTAGAAACAGTTGACAGATAGCTCGCCATCTGGACAGGGCTCCTGTACCCTTCTTGGTCGATATCGATACTCTGAATCGCCAGAAAGGCGACATTGGCGTTGAGCAGCACCGTAGCCTGATGACATCATTAGCCAAAGACATGATGGAAAAGGGCCAGGAGTCTTACATAGAGGATGAACTCTTGCCAATCATCGTTGAGCTTTTTGATCGAATGGGACCATACCGCGTTGTGCATGATACCGTCGACCCACATTTTTTCCAGATTGAGAAGGTGGACATCGGGGGCGTTGAACAGAAGAGGCGACAGTATCGTGATGAGGAGAGTGCGCTTCTGCTTCGTCCCGTACACTGACTGGTCGCGGTATATCCGCGCTTCTGGAAGACCATGCCAGTTATAGAAGCGCTGTCGAGCAAAGACGAGCATTATACGAGCTATTCAGAGACAAATTTGAGCGTTGTTCAGGAAAGATTTGCTGATTGCCCACCTAATAAGCTAGAAGCGCCGAGGACATGCTCGCTTCCTGTACATTCTAGCATTTACGGGGTCAGCCAAGAGGATTTATGGAACATGGGTCAGCTCACTTTTTAAGCTATTAACAAGCCCGAGCATTCTGTAAAGCTCGTCCAAATCATACGGGGTCGTTGAGAATGCCGAGGTGGTCGCGTCTGGTAGTACCTGTTAATAATAGGTGTCTTCCTCCTCTGTACAGACATTGCTTACCTCCGATATAATGAAAGATGAGATCGCGAAGCTCGTTTGCACAACCTGGCGACCATGGAAAAGTACTCGGGTAAAGCATACAGTGGTGCCTTACAACGTGAATTTGATGAGTCACCGTCAAACAGAGCAAGTGGACGACGAGTACATACCAGTATTGCGCTTCCAGCTCGTGTCCTACGAAGAGAAAAGGCCAAGTGTTAGTTGTAACGCCGACCCAGCATATGTATATCAGACTTACTGATGTGTGATATGGACTTCGCACCCTGTTGCCAGCTTCCGAAGTTCGACGCCTCCCAGCTGTCCAGCCAGAAGATGGCCTTGAGGTCATGGTCGGCGAAATAGTAATCTGTAAGGATTACACCATCTTCAGGGTCCACGTTGAGGTCCAGTGCAAGGGTGTAGTTGTTTGGGAGAGTAACTTCGTTCGCCCGAATAAAGTCGTAGAGAGTGTCCAAATCTTCCGTGGCTTGTTGATAGTATTCCTTGTTGTACAAATCGGCTTCTGTGACAGCTTTCTATGACAGTCGTCAACGTGGATTTTCCGCTTGGATATGAGAACATCATACCATCTCTGCGTGATAGAAGTACAATAATCCTTCAGGGTGGAGGATGGGAGTCCAGCCAGGTGGGTCCGGGTGTCTGTGGGCTGCGTAAACATTTGTCAACGAGGCATAATGGACTAAACAAACTCCTTAAAGCTTCTTGTGAGGGACTTGACCGTAAATGTAGTGTCGTCTTTGGGTCTAGATGCAGACAATGGTCAATGTCGGGAAGACAGAGAGCGGGAGATCCACACTCACGCAAACTTGGCCCTATCGTACCGTTGGAACAATTCCGGCGACACAGGGCAGATCCGTACATGGTTCAAGTTGATGTCTGGGACTGTTGAGTGGTGTATGGAGGCCGTAGGAAGAACCTCGATGGACCCCATGGGTGATGCGACCCTCCTCCTGGCAAGCTCGATGATCTCATGGCTGACTGCTCCAGTGCCGAGCTGTGGGGACGACATGCTGTGGGCACGGTGTGGTAGAGGCGGTACCGGTGAAGGTGTTCCAGGGGTGGCCTTGTCCGGTGACCTGACGTCAAACGTGTACTCTTCATGCGAGGGGTTTGGGGACGGTGTCATGCGATCATAGTACTCGAGATGTTGCGACGACCGATGTGAGTTCCTGGCTGAGACCGCCAAACTATGCGCTGACCGCGCAGCGCGTATGCCATTGCTTAAGGATGTACGGGATTGGTTAGGGTGGATGTATGGGTATGGGTGTAGGGAGCACGAAATGGAAGAGTCTAGGGGTATAATGTTGGGGGTCGCTTTGGTGGTATCCGTAAGTTGGTTGGTCGTGACAAGTTGCGTTTCAGAGCCGTTAGAGTCATTGTTCTTGCAGTCATTGGTAGTGTCGTAAGTCGTCGTTTTTTCTCGCGGAGGTCCTGGTTTTATGTTATTGCCTCGTGTCTTCCAGCCAAATTGAGAACGAAGTAGTTTCCAAACCAGCGCTAGGGCCCGGAGTATCTTGTGTAGAGATTGAGTGGCAATTCCCTTGCCCTTCAGGAAGAGAGCTCGAACGACAGCGATGAGTTGCCGAAGCAGGGATATACCCATTGGTTGGGGGCGAAATGTGGCAGGTTCTATAGAACGAACTGGGAGAGAGTAGAAATCATGCCCAGGTTATGGCACGGTCTCTGTTGGACTAAATCACCGATCAGTTCTCGGTGGCAATTGCCTTTGGATGATCTCTCGACTTCTCTCGACCGCTTTATAAGTAGGACCGATAAATATATATCGCTTACAACTGCTCTGCATTGCTCTGAGTTGCTGTGTTTCCTTGAGTCATGGGGCTTAAGGATGGCTCTGGTGGGTCCAAAGAATGTGAATGTTCGCAGATATCATGTGAGTGGGATTGTATTTCGCGTAAAAATTATATGTACAGGTCGAGACAGTTCAGGCTAAACCTATAGGAAAGCTGGTTGATTGGAAGAGAAAGTCAAGTCCCAGCGTAATAAACTGTTGGTGTATGTTGATCACTCAAGGACCTCTCTTCCGAAGCTGGGGTGTCCAGGTTTCTGTCTCTACAGGAGCGTCGGCCGCAGCCCATGGGTTGGGCGTTGCATCCTTATCCGAGTGACCCCCACCACCTGGGGTGTGCCCGGATGTCGGGGTCGATCGTGTAGTTTCTGGCTCAGAAGTCAGCTGTGAATGTCGCGGTGCTCGTAAAAGTTCGGCGTGAGTTTCCTCTTGCAATCGCCGCAGTTGTTCTGATTCTTCGCGGTCCTTAGCTTCTATGAGTGATGCATTATATCGCACGCGCATTTGCCGCTGAAGGTCAGATTGAAGCTCCTGGATCGTGGTTAGTAAAAAGTCTTGCCGACTGACGATACATTAACACACTTCGAGCGTTGGAGGATTTGGACGCGTATGTGACATCCAGGCTGACCATTGTACTAGTGCAAATGATACCTCAGCAGCCGAGCAGTCTCGAGCAGACAAAAAAACACTGACTAGGGATTTTCTTCTTTCCTCCTATGTAGTCCCACATGTCTTCGGGCTCCCTGTACACTATGGTACGCTTGGGCCGATCATCTACAATGGGCAGCCGCTGTTAAGCGTCAACTCAACCAGACTATAGAAAGGACTGTACTGTGAGATATAGGGTTCTCGTAGAATTTGTTACCTATTCCAAACGGGATAAGTCAGACTAATGAGCAAGTCGGGCTCTATCTCGCCCTGTGCATTAAAGATTCGTTGTACCTTCAAGGTCCCGACCCACATAACGTTTCTATATGAAATCACTGTTTGTATTGCGATATGATACACGCAGAGATAAGCGAGGACCTACTGAGCTCCTCATGGCAGTCCATATTCGAGCGAGAAAAGACATAAAGTGACACGGTTCTCTGGCCTGTTTTTGTGAAGTAGCAATGATTTGGTGTCTGTCAGTGTCATGATCCATCCTTCCCTCCCGGCATTTGCCGTTTACTTATTCTCACGATTCCTCGAAGTTCCCGCTCGAGTTGATGAGGTTTCCTTCAATTTACTTTCAATCTGAAAGACGACAGGTACTTCTGAATGCAACTTGGATCTTTACATTTCGCCCTTTCCTTCAAGCACCATGGAGTAACACGGAATACCTCACTGGTTTGACCAACGATTCTACTGCAGGTGACACAGATCGTGGTTGGTCTCTAGCACGAAGACCCAGGACAGATTAAACTTGCAGCGCGTCAGTTCTCACAAACAAAAAAGGGTGGATGTGTCATTTCGCAGGATAATATCGGTCTCATCCTGGCCTCATACAAGGGCTTCCAATGCGACGTTCAATGCTCTTAACACCAGTCACGGCCAGCCTCTTGACAGCTCTCTCAAATATGGGGACTCGGAGGAAACGCGTCACTTGATCTGGATTCTGATACGGCTCCCAACTTATATCGGCAATGCCACGAAGCTACGACTGAAAGAAGTCGTTTGCGGCCGCATCTATTTGGCAATACCATCCAATTTGATTCTTGCAGTATCCCCCAGATGTTAAACCACTGACCAAAGGTATGGAAAAGGTGAGAGTTCACGTTCTGGAACGACCTTGATGAAATCTGACAGCCGAATTTAATTCCCAGCTCCTGCCGCAATGAAAGCGAATATGCCATCGCGCAATGGTGAGTAGGCTCCATCCTCTCGCTAGCATACAGTAATAAACTAACATCGATCAGCCGGAATCCTTGCCGGAGCCCGAGATGTTCAGTTGCACAATGTCCAAATGAACGTAGTTGGAGGGGGTCTAAGCATTCATAACCACAACCATTCTTGTGAGTATTGCAATTACATGCTGATAGTTGGAACTCAACGCTCTGTACAAGGCTCGGATGCGGAGATACTTGAAGCCCTACGCCTTTTACCCAACCCCAGTGGTTGTTCTTGGGACCCTTCTCGAACGTGCTTTCCTGGAACACGAACAGTCCATATCAAGAACATCACCTCGTGGATCGATAAGAAGATAGGGCAGGAGCTTGTCCCAAACACTTTGGTGGTTGCAGCGGCAGCCGGGAGTGGGAAATCTGCACTCGCGCATACAATATGCCAATTAATGCACGAGCAAGGACGCCTCCTGGCGTCCTTCTTCTTCTTCTTCGATCAGATGAATAGGGAGTCCGCAGCGAAGAACCTCATGGCTGCACTTATTCGTGCCCTGTGCGGTATCAACCCACAAGTCAAGCGTCGCGTTGGGGAATTGATCAGGGAGGACAACAGCCTGGCTTCCGCCTCCACAATTCGTCAATTCGAACAGCTCATTATCCCTATCTGCCCTCTATTACCATCAGATCGAACCTTTGTGGTGATCCTAGACGCACTTGATGAAGAACCGGATACCTCGCTTTTGCTCCTTCTGCGAGACTGGACAC
>ML210179.1:0-10100 GCA_004369085.1 Coprinopsis marcescibilis
ATTGCATCATTTTTCGTAGCGTGGCAATTAGGACGTCCATAAATAATATTGAAATTCGTTCGCGGCGGACGAGCCTCACGATTTGACCCTGATCGTCATGGAGCTATGTTCCTATTAGGTAGGCTTACCCTGAGGTTCAGTGCCTCAATCTGGGAGATCCAATGCCTAGGGTCCTCGAGGGCGTAGTCTGCAGTTTCACATCTCTTCCACTGCAGGTCCGCGTGCGAGCCTAGCACTGGCCGAATTCTCCGCGGTAGCGCGGAAGATGGCGGCGATCGCACAGCCACGGAGATCAAATGCGGACGTCATGGAGATCATCACTATGTACGTAAGCAAGAAGCAAAGAACTCTTTCGAGGCCTTTCTCGCCCACGCTGTTTCAAGACACATCGTTTGTAACCATACGTTCTCTCTGACTCGAGTCAGCTCATCATTCCATTCCATGCCCTTATATCTTGAAAAAACCTTTACCACGACTACGACTCTCTTACATCCCCCAATCTTGCATGGAACATGAAGGCAGAAGACGACTCGAATGATTTGAAGAAGAGAAAGGGGCCGGCGCGGATGAATGTCAGTGATGAGGATAGTGGGTCGAGCAGGTCGAGCAGGCCGAGTGGGAGTGTACAGTCCGAGGCAGTGAAGACTAACAAATACAAGGAGGCGATGTTGCAGAAAACGGCGTGGATAACAAAGAACTGGACCTGGTCGACCGTAAAACCTGTAATTCGGTGTGCCATAGCTGCCTGGATCGCTGCCATTCTGTTTATCATCCCAAAAGTCGAACGGTGGATTGGCCAGGTGCGCTTTCTTTGGCTGTTTATGATATTTGATTGACAAGCATGTAGGCTAGCTTCCTCATATTGATAGGTATGTTATTTTGACACGATAATGGACGGCCGTCTCTGACGTGTATCGACCACAGCATCCTTCCTCTCACCGCCTAGCGACCCATTCGTGGCCGTATTCGAACGCGAGTTCCTCATTCTGCTATTCACAGCCGTATCATGGGCGTATGTCGCCTTTTTTTCCTACACCTCGCAGCCTCTAAATGCCAATACAGCTGGTCGTGTCTCGGTATCAAGCTCGCGAGTCTCGCACGCGTGCATCACAATCCTGCAGAGACATTCACTGGGGTGTTGGATGGTCATTACATCGAAACCGCTGTGCGTCCTTGTCATTTCTTCGTGTCCCTCCGCATGCGCTGAACGATTATGTGTAGCCAAGTGTGATATTGGGCGTGTTCATCGGTGTCGGGAGCGTCGTATTTCTCTACATAAAAGCCAGACAAGGTCCTGGTCCATACCTATTCGCCTCAATATTCGGGTGTATATGCCTCGGTGTGTCCCCTATCTCCCCTGCTCGGTTTCTAGCTAACTCGAGAACAGATATCAACCTCACAACCGCCGTTCTGTTTCCGTTTCCCTACTACCAGGTAAGATACCTCTCTCAGCATTCCTCCCGATGACACGCTGAAATGCAAATTTCAGATCGGACAAATGATCATGCTTCCACTTCTTCTGCATACGTGTATAGCGTTTACGACGAGCCTACTCGTCTTTCCGTGCACGATCAGCGCGCAGTACACTACACGTCTACAAGCCGTGCTCTCACCCCTCTCCACCCTCCTCGCCACCCAACGCGAATTGCTCCTCAAACCCCCATCCCCTTCGCCATCACCTTCACTTCCATGTCCTTCTCCCTCTCCATCCCCTTCGCTTTCCCCACACAACGAGAAACCCACTCACGAAGCCAACGACCGCACCGCAAATTTCACCATCCACCAAGACTCCGAGACAGACACCCAATTCACCGCCTCCCTCTCATCCCTCCACCAAACCCTGCGCCAAAGTGAAGACGCTTTAATCGCCCTGGCAGCCTCAGGACGTTTGCTCTCCAGCGATCTCTACCTCTCCCGCTTCTCCCCCGCCGATTTCGAGGTCTTTAGAGATTTCGGACGGAGGTTGGTGGGGCGGATGAATGGGCTTGTTGGGTATTTTTCGCTGGTCGATCCCGACCGGGAGACGTTTGGGACTGCCAGTATCAGTGGTGGGGCGAGTGGGGTTGGGACTCCGCGGGTGGGGTCGAGAAGGGGGTCGGTTGAGAGGGGTAAGGGGTCTAGGAGAGGGTCGGTGGAGAGGAGTTATGCGGGTGTTGGCGGTGGGACTTCGAGGGGTACGTCTAGGGTTGGGTCACCTGAGCGTGGGCGGGCGATGCCCAGGGGTGCGTCCCCTGAACGTGAACGGGAGAGGGACAATGATAGGGGCGGGAGGATGGCCAGGCGGCTGTCCCCTGAACGGGGTCGTGTTGCCGATTTGGACAGGGTGCGCTCGACGGATAGGTTGGATAGGGTCAAGTCGAGTGATAGGATGGAGAGGATTAGATCTTCGGATCGGATGGACAGAATGAAGGCTGCCACAGGGGATAGGCTGGATAGGGTCAAATCTTTGGAATCCGACTCGGCGTTTTTGGACGTCACGCCGCCTGGTACACCCAGGAGCGGGAGGGTGTCGCACCTGAACCCGCTCACGCCTGTGCAGAGTGCAGTCTCGTTTTTGAAGCATTCGAAGAGTGGGCACGGACAGTCGTCCTCTCCGCAGTCACACGCCCACGCCCATTCTTCATCTCATCCCCACACTTCTTCGCAACCTGGACACGCACATTCTTCCTCGCATGGACATGGACACGGACACGGACACCATGGCGTGCACTTCCCGCACCTCCTACATGCCTCCCTCCTCAACCTCTCGTTCAAGTCTAAACAAGGCCGATCTACGCGCAAGGAACACGCAGTCGGCGTGTTCGAGAGCCAGCGCTATCTGAATTTGGAGGCGAAGAGGCGGTGGGATCCGAGGGACCCCGAGTGGTGTGGGGGTATGATGGGGTTGTTGAAAGAGTGGTTAGTCTTTCATTTTCATTTTCATTTTCATTTTCATTCCCTTTCCCTGCAATTGCTGATCCCTTTCACGTTCCACGTAGCTGCGATGAATTGATGGGAAAGAACGAGGAGGGCATCGAGCTCGTAAACCGGTGGTTGGGAAGTGTGCGACTGAACCGGCTTGGGCCGTTCATTGCGCGGTTTGTGCCGGGGTTGGAGAGGGCTGTGCCGTGGTTGGCGAAGAGGAGGGAGAAAGGGGAGGAGGAGAGGAAAGAGAGGGTTGAGGAAGTTCGGGTGTTTAGGGATTCGTTGCAGGAGGCGTTGAAGGTGTTTAGGAGCGATCTGAGGTCAGTCTTTTGGTTTGTGTTTGTCTTGTGCCGTCATGCTGGCGTTCGCGTACCAGTATTTGGCGTTTGTCGGTGATCAATTGGACTAGATCCCGGTTTTGTCCGTCCTCATCTTGCGTGGACTTTTGGGATTCGTGCTAACCTAGTTTTGTGCTATAGGCTCAAAGTTTTGGACCCTTATAAACCTGCGTTTGAGGGCACAGTGGATGACGAAGATGAGGGTGGGTCTGGGTCCGGGTACGCTTCGCCTACGAATGGGGCGTCGAGTCCTGTCGCACCTGGGACGCCTGTTTTTGGGTATGCGAGTCTAGGTGGTGGCAGCGCGACTCCGGGTGGATATACGACTCCAGGGGGGTACACAACGCCAGGTGGTCTAGGAGGAGGAGGGGCGGCGGACGTCCCACCCCATCGACATTTGTTCCACTGCTACGTCTTCCAATACCATTTGATCCAGATATCGGAGATCGTCATCGACATGGTGAGTTACCTTTTATTTCTCGTCGGGTCCCTCTAACAATCCCGTTCGGTACCTAGTTGAACGAGATTCTGCGACTTGAGGAAGAGCGTGTGCAGCCAAAGTTGTGGACGCCGGTCAAGTATTTGTTTAGGTGGAGTCGATATGATATTCCGGAGGACGCGGAGAATGCCGAGGATGATGATCCTGGTTAGTTTTAGTTTTCCGTTTGGTTGTCCGCGTCACCCAGCTAACCGATCACTTTTTCGTTCTTCTTCTTCTTCTACTTTTTAGATATCATCCAAGGCGCGCACCCCGCGGACCAGCATGATCCTGTACTTGGTATAGCCCGCCGACGGGACCCTGATGCGCTCCCGCCGCGGAATACGTTCGAGTGGATCATGAATATCGTCTATCGCGCCATCGTAGATGTTTGGGGCGGGAATAGTCTGTTTGCTCTCAAGGCTGGTTTTATCAGCGGTAAGTGCGGTTACTCGTGTTTGAGTATCGAGGCGGGCTCTGACAAGTTATTTGTTGATTCTAGTGGCGCTATGTCTCCCCAGTTTGATCAAGGATTCGGCGCCGTGGGCGTATAGTGAGTGATGTCCCAGTTGTGTAGATGGGAGCTGATTTGTTGGATTTGTGTATTAGAGAATCGATGGGTTTGGGCTGTGTGAGTCTTTTCGTTCTCTGTAGACCGTCGTCGACTGACATCACGATCATGAATTTAGGATCATGGGCCAATTGACTGTAGCACGCTTCAGGGGCGATACGGCGTTCGGTCTGTGCGCGAGGATCATTGCGACAGGTGTGGGTGGTTGTATCGGGATGGCGATGTGGTGCGTTCGTTTTCTTCTCGATGGCATTCCGAGATTTCCGACTAACATTTGAATCCGATTCTAGGTACATATCTAGAGGGAACCCCTTTGGGCTTGCGGCTGTCTGTGGTGCCTGCTTCCCCTTCCTCTTTTATATCCGGCTCTACTGTCCTATTCCTCCCATGACGAACCTTGTAGCGTTCATCACGTCTGTTTTGGTAAGCTTTCTTTTTTACTTATCTCGTTGGGTAACGGAATTGATGGGTTTGTGATATGTAGGTTTTGGGATACTCGTATCAAGACTCGCTGAGCGTTAATCCTGGTACGGTCGGTACCGGATGGGACGTTGCTTGGGTGAGTTGCGCGGCTTTCAGTTTTGTCATCCGTTGGTTGACAGAGACGTCTTTAGCGACGTTTTATTCTGGTTATAGTTGGTGTTACAGCGGTCTTGTAAGTCCTCCACATCCGTATGTGTCGTCAGGGCCTTATCTCATGCCTGTCGTCACAACAGTATAGCCTCGCTTCTCCCGCCCAACATGACGCTTCGACGATACCACCGCCATCTGCTGTCCACCACCAGTGCCGAAGTCGGCGCGATTTACTGTGCTATCATATCGTATGCCACGAATCGGCAGGAGGCGAGTGTTCAGGAGATCGTGACGAGTTTGATCGCCACGAGAGCAAAGTTGACGCGCTCGGTGGTGTTGAAGACCAATATCATCTACGAGGTCAGTAGGCTCGTCCTTTACATTCTCTCTACAAATACTAACAGGCATTTCTTTCATCTTTTGCAGTTCTCGCTGAGGGGAAGGTGGCCCAAGGACCGGTACCAACAGGTGTTGGACCTGCAGATCGCGATTTCGTACTCTCTGGGCCACCTCATGTCTGTTGTTAAGCATCTGGAACCTGCGTGGACGAGGGCGTTTTTACGGCGGTGTCGGTTGCTCGATCCGGACTTTCAAGGGGATGTGTTGGCTGTTCTCAGTGCGTACCTTGGTTAAACTTGTCATGGATGTGTGGCTCATGGTCTTGGGTTTCTTTTAGCTATGATATCGTCGTCGCTGAGAAGTGGGACTCCGCTCCCACAGATCACACCCTGTCCGTTGTTGGATAGGTTCACGATGAAGTATCATGGGTTGGATGTTATCCATCGGGATGCGGAGGAAGATTATGGGTTGCCGAGGTTGTTGACGATAGATACGTTGCAGAACGAGCAGTACATGTACGTCTCTTATCTTCGTCATCTCCTCTTTTTCTTCTTCTAAACACAATACTTACTGGAACGGATCTATCAGGATATTCTGTGTCGGCATATCTACGGCGTACAGTATCATGAACCGATTGGACAAGTTGATGTTTGCGGCGAAGGAGATTGTGGGGGAGCAGTATCATTTGCATGGGATTGATATTGCGATGGGGGCTGGGGGGAGTGCGTATGGCGGTGGGGCTGGGTTAGGGAGGTTGACCAGTCAGCTCTTGGGGCCTGTGAAAGGGGGAGTTTGAATTTCGAGGCTCGATCTCGACGGTAAAATGTTCATTTCGAACTTCGTATAGACTTTTTCGCTTTCGTATTATAGACTTATTTTTCCCTTGTGGGCATCATTAATGTAGACGTTATCTTTGTGTACTTGATTTAGATTAGAGTATAGATTTTGGACTGTACCATGGGATGGGATGTTGGACTCGAGGCACATCGGACGTATTTGGCGATCTCAGAATTGGTTGGCGCTAAATTCCATTGGGAGATCTTGCGGAGATATGCGACTTGGATGACGCCATATGGCGGAGGGAACCCAAGTCGTAGCGTTGCGAACTCGATTCCCTCGGCGCTTCTTGCTGCTTCTGTCTCCGAGGTTTGAGCTCCCGCTGATGAATTGCTTGTACAGTTCCCTCGCTGTCGTTTGTGACTCATGGCCATGAGTAAATGTACTGCTGATCAAAGAACAACCATCAACCCGACGGCCGCATAGCCTCGTAGTTCCCGGTTGTTTGCTTCTGAAGGTACGTGTGTGGGTTGCAGCTGTATACGTACACATGGGAGATAATAGACCACTAGTGTGGCGATGAGCCATCTTGGCTGTCGGATCAGTCAGCGTCGTCAAGTCCCATTCCGAACTTGACCACAGTTGCGGAGGGTTCAGGCTTTGGGACTGTCCTCTCTCTCTCTCTCTCTCGTTCCCATCTCCTCTTCCCATTTTGCCGGATTGCAAATAGTACTATATTTCTCGGGAAATACCCATACTCCTGGACGTTGAAGCCGCGCCATGGACGCCATTCCGGTGCCATCAGACTCTTCAGTGCGTTCTGCCAGTCTCCAGCTATCAAAGTTTAACCCAAATACCCATCTACCCAATGCATTAGAGCAAGTGCCGACACGGCGTTCATGCTCTCCCTAACGAGATCTTGGCCAACATCTTCCTTCACTGCATCACCGACCTCAGCCTTTGGCCTTCCCCCGAGCGGGCCCCACTTCTCCTGTGTCACATCAGCCACCGCTGGCGCAATGTCGCACAACACACCCCTTTCCTTTGGTCGCGCCTCTCCTGCTCATTCACACCTCAACCCGGTCCGCGTTATCTTCCGAGCGCGCTCTATCACGACATGCGCCTTGACTCAAAATTGGCTGGCACTATCACGAATACGAATGAGCCGCACTCCTACTCCCTCCTCCGCGCAGCTTGGTTGTCAAACCAATGGATCAGGAGCTCGAGCCCGCTTCCTCTCGCCGACTTTACCCTATCAGTGTCCCGATTTTCGTCCGGCTTCAGAACGGATTGGGAAGCTTCTTCTCTCCACGATGGCTTCTCCACCGACGTCTTATCTCTCGTCTTCGGCAAAATTTCCAATCAACATGGTTCCGGTACTATCCCTTCCGTGCCTACACAATCCCAAACTTGGGATTGGCAATCTATTCCAGGCATCCGACAGCTAGACTTGACTGTGGATTACTTATGGGATCTACCACTGTTACCACACGCAAAGGGGTCAGATTCCGAAACCTTTCTACACCTAGCAGCGCTAGAATATCTCACTCTACGCACTACACACCACACATACCTGGATGGTCCAACCGCCCCTACGCCTCATCTAGTTTCCCCATTCAGCCCACGCGTGTCGCCGAGATTGCGGGGGGTGAACCTCGACGTTCCATGGACTGCCCTCGTTAGCCCGACGCATGAAGACTACGAATTACACCTAGCGTTGTCTATCCAAACACCTATCGTCCCATTACCTTTGTCCTTCGTCCCCTGGCATCAACTTGAGACGCTTACCATTGTTCAGCCGATCCCTGTTCAGCTGTGGAGGATGGTAGCGGTGGGGTGTGGGAGGCTGCGGGAAGCGCATGTGAAGGTCTTTCAGTCAGAACTTCCCCACGGCGGGACTCCATTCTCCTTCCAGTTCCCAGCCGCGAGGGGTGTTACTCCCCTCCTATTCCTCGAGAGGCTGAGCATTGTCTTCGACGGAAACAAGGACAACACAAACTTCGACCACTCAGGCGTTAACACAGACGCTGTCGGGACCTCTCCTTTCAATCTCGCACTAGCCGGACTCGTGTTCCACTCGCTATCCTCCCTATGCATATCCTCCTCGTCCCCCAACTCCAGTATCACGATCCCCTTTCTTCCTTCATCAGCTATAGTAGCACCGTTACCCGAGCTCTACGAAACCTACGCAACACTCAGTCGCACACTCATCCAGCTCTCCTTGCACAACATACATGCCACCCCTGGCCTAACCCACCTCCTCCAACACACACCCTTTCTTACACACTTACACGTCGAAACAGGCGGGTCAGAGCAAGAGTTTGGATTCGGGCCTGGTACAGACTCCGGCGAGCTATGGGAATCAATGCTCGACACTGGCAGCTATACCAGCAGCTACTATCTTTCCTTCCCCCGCCGCTTACAGGACGCACAGGACGCGGGGTCTAAGTCGGAGTCGGAGCTGGTACTAATAGATAAACTTCTCCCAATGCTGCAGAACCTCAGCGTGGTCCTGCACGATCCTAACGAGCCCTCCCGAGTGTCAAACTTGAGCTTGGGCTTGGAGTTGGGCTTGCTGAGCGACATGGTCTCCTCTCGGTGGCGCTCCAGATCCTCATTCTCATGGCCGATGACGATGTTTCATACCCACGACATGGCCCGCAAAGCAGCAGCTCAGACACTACGAACCGTCACCATCCGACTCGAGTCGCACAAATCCAAGTCATCGTTAATGCCATTGTCCGGAAACTGGGTGAGTGGGGCGGTACGGTACTCCTGGGCGGCGAGTGGAGCAGCTTTCCTCCAGGCGATGTTGGGTAAATGTGCAGTTGAAGGGCTTGAGCTGAATATCGTGGTGGTATGATTGTACCATCTGACTCAGTGTGTTGGATCTGTCGGCGTCGTGAATCTGGGGAAGAGCAATGTCTAGACCAAGGGGTTATTTCATCGACATCCTTACTGTAATCGGGGATATCAGATATATTCCTCTTTGACGCAATTGAATATTTCACCGTATACGATGGCTCAGAAACACATCAGTATCTCGTACTTGCTTACTTCCGGTCGTCGGCCATTCTTTCTCAGCGAACTGCTGTGGATTCATATCAGGCCGGACCGCGGTGCTGGCAGCTGAACTGGCACTCATCAAATCAAGGCTGTGTTTGTCTCTGAGATTTGACGTCGTGTCAAACACACCCTCCTCTGAACACTCGCCGTCACTGCCGCCACTCTCGTAGATTACGATTTCCCGCTACCCACCCATCCCTTGTGCCGTACGATGGGCGCGGGATTATCGAGCTCGGTATGTGGAATATTTATGGTTTTATAATCAACTCATCGATGTGCTAGTTGGACAAAAGGGAGAAGAAACGTCAGGAGGAAAGGAATCGCAAGTACATCGCAAACGATCGTGTTGATCCAGAGGAACAGAAAGCGTTGTCACGGAAGACCGAACCAGTTGCGCCTAGGACTGGCACTATCGACGTCGATCGAGGTAGTAAATATCGATATAAGGTTGAAATAGATTCTAATCAATCTCTCTCGAGGTTCGCCGGAAACTTTACAGATGCTAGCAACAGCAAATGAAGCATCGGTACTTGAGCGAATGAAGGATGGACTGACTTCGCCTGCCCAAGGTTAGCGACTCGATGTCGACATTCTATCCTTATTGATCCCTTATCTTCAGTTGAACACATGATGGAGGGTGGAATACTCAACAATGCTAAAGGAGTAAACATCGAGGGGTCTGCTACGCTTATTAGCGCTCGCAACAACGTCACGAACGTCATCTACAACACCATCGTTCAGCCAGATGTTTCCGAAAAGGGTGCACATTTAATTATATCTACTGGAGAATCTACTTTCCTCACGTAGATCCGATGATAGATGCTAAGATGCTCAAGAATTTTGTCGAATGGATCAGTGATATCAACTACCACGCCATCCAGGCCGACAACTATAGGAAGCGGGCGGAAGGGACAGGGACGTGGGCTATCGAGGAACCAATTATCAGACAGTGGTTTGAGGGAGCGCTGGGAATCTTATGGGGGATTGGAATGCGTAGGTGCTGCGCACAATAGCGACGAAGATATTGCGGACTTATAAATTACTATAGCGGGAG